>JAVTVY010023639.1:46730-87385 GCA_036873755.1 Hanleya hanleyi
CTCTTGGCGCTCTCCAGAATACTACCAGACCGATGCCCTGAAAAAAACGTTACTTTTATCAATTACTAACCAAAACTTTTACCAAACACACAGTTCTAAAAAAAATTCTGGCATTTACTGCAAAACAATAACAAAAAAATAATATGCGTGTTATCCCCATTGTAACGTTCACCATGAATGGTTATGGACAGGAATTCAACACTGAAATAAGGCAATCACATCTTTACAGACATATTAATAATTAAACTTTAATGACAATTGTGTTCTGCTGTAAATTGGGCCAATTTTGAGGTTCAAGGAATAAAAATATATTTTATGTCGTCTGGATGTGTGAAAATCAAGATTATTTACCCTCAAATATAAATACATTGCATGTACAGCTCAATGTAAGCGGATTAATATTAACAACAACAACATACATCGAAACCGTTAGAGCATTGTTATTGTTTTCAGTGCCGACATAGTCGAAGTGGTCGTTTTTTTATTCAATTTAGCAACGTTTGAATTTCGCACTGCAATGAACTGGAAATTCTGTTCAATTTTATCAAGTCAAGAAATAAACAATAAGTCTGGTCTTCTGGATATAATGCAGTTGTATTACCAACGTTGTGGGATTGACCTAATGCCTTCATCAGGGTGTTAAAATGATTACAGCAAAGAGGCTATATATATATATGTACAAGAAACTAGTGAGCACATATCACTAAACAGGTTTCCATTCGTTCGAGAAAGAGAACAACTCAGAGTGAAAGCCCTAATCACAAAGTCAGTATATACACCATGGGTGGTAAAACGTTTCAAACATAGCACTCCTAAAGTTTGTGGCCTAGTTGATTGAACCACGTAACACTATTACTTGTCTAATACTGCAGACAGTCTCTTGGGTTGTTGTTTTAACAGTTTTTTCCAATTGTTAGACAGTTTGAATCTCAAGCCCCTATTCCGTTTAAGGGAAGGATTCTCAATTTCAGCCCAGATGGCCTCTTTCACTCCTCGTTCGAAATATTTAGGTTCCTTATCCATGTTCCTAATTTTATGTGCCGTATATCATTTACTCTATTTTCTCAAATCTCAATATGTGAATTTTTGAGAATGAATTATCATACTCGTGGTCACTAGATGATAGTTTACACAATGACTTAACCCGGCAGGAAACACTGACCCTTTAGAAAATCGTTTTGACTGACTGAAGTTTCTTCCATTTCCTTCCACCAGCCAATGAATCTACGCAATCTCATTTTGACATTTTCTATTAACCAATGAAATCTTCTATAACTGAGACATATTCCTTGACACAGTGAAATTTCTATAAAAAACATTTTGCGGAACAACTGATCAACTTGAGATTAAGTAGCATGTTTTACATTCTTCCACATTTGATATTTTCAGGATCAGAAAAAGAAACGGCTCTTGCCAAGACATGTCTCGATGCTTTCTCTGAACTCGTGATGACAGATGGTAGCCAGCCATGTGAATACTTTGGAGAATTAGCTAAGTGTTTCTTGGCCACGCAGCGAAGCCTTCGGGGAAAGTTCATAGCCGGTTTCCGTGAGAGCACGAAAAGGTACCTTCGGTTCAACTTTCCTCATACGTTTGGGAGTACCACCGTAGAGATGTGTCCGGAATGGAACTCAAAATATGAGGAATATTACCGGGACTACGCATAAAACCAGCCGACACAGATCGCTTAATTGAAATGAGCAATATAAAATCTGTATTATCAGTCGAAGTGAAATAAATAAATCAGAACATACGAACACCTATTTACATTGTATTCTCTTCTGATACTAAACGGAATACATCATACACCAGGAGACGACTTGTAAATCCACTTGGCTAATATAATACTGTGCTTCATAATAGTCCAGTCAATCTAGCGAGAAAATCACCAAACCTAGAAAAAATTGCAACAGAAACGGGGTTTGCGGTAAATAACCTCTGAAGTGATTCCGAACAACATATCAAAAATGTAGATTGATGTAGACAAGGGAAAATTTCTAATTTGCATAAATCCAAGATGGCCGCTTATTGCTTGTTTTCTGTCTACATATTTATGCGGATATTACATTCAGGGAATGTATTTTCAAATAAAGGTTTGAGCTAATATATATATTCGCATAAATAATTGACAACGGATGAAGGTGGAAGACATTTCTCTGCCCAAAGTTCATAATGGTCGCCATTATCCAAGATGGCCGCTATTCTTCTGCCAGTACATCCGACAGAGAAATAGATGGATGTGTCCGTTTTGAATAATGTTTGTGTCTATATAGATAATCTTGATCACCCCAAATCTGATGTGCCGACCAGAACTACCCTACAATGCACCTTTGACATCAGCAATGAAGATTACCCAGATTTTTACCTCCGCCAATGCCTGGCCATTGTGGTCGAGTGTATCTGTATTCTGGCCGAAAAATTGCCCCAAAGATGCTCTTTTAAAATGACGTCACTGTGGAAATATCTCGTTCTAACTGTTAACACAGAAATTAATCTTTGTGGACGACAGCTAATTACTGAAGACCAACTGGACGCCTACACTTTTTTGACAGATCTGCTTCTTTGACATTTGTAATGATCTTCAGTGAAGACAAGTGTTGATAGAGAATTACAAAACATGGTGTTCATAAACGAGTGCTTCACGAAAATAGGAAATTATCGAAGGAGAAGGGTTCCAGTTGACAAACCACTTATCACCAAATAACTTATATTTACCGCAGTGTGCGAGGACACTATACGAGGCGGGTTACTAAAATGAAGTTAGACTTCTGTCTTTTGGCGGAAAGCATTTTAATTTAAGTGATATTGTCGGTATTATGTTCATCAGGGGGTTGTCCTTCAAAAAGTTTCTTTCTCCACCTGCTGAAAACAATGTTCTGCACCGCCAATCTTCATGTTATACAGTGGTGAAATATAATTCCACTTAACGCGGGGCTAGGAGCCGTATGAATACTATGCGAAATACATCTCCGTAGTACAATCAAAGCGTGACTGAGATACCTATCTAGCAAATTAATATGTTCATTAGAACATTCCATTTCTTTTTAGTCACACCAATATCGTGACATCACTTTTCGGATATAACATGACAATGTACTACACTCTACGAACATTGAATTGTGATACGTATTTGATGAACAGAATTCCAATTGATCTTGTCGGTATCATTTGAAACTGTTAAAACTCCAATTTACTTTTTACCTTTAGGTTATGTTAATTTAGGTGCTGATATTCTTCTTGAAACATATCTTTGGATTACGAACCTTCGGAAATTCTTAATGGACTACGGCTGCAGCAATGAAGGACGGATCTTACGCATTTATTATAACGAAATTTGCAATTGAGTAGAGCAATACCATATTTAAGCTCCGAACCGCCGGTCTTCGAATGTTCGCTGTAATATCATGTATGGGAGGTGAAACTCGGGACTGAGGGACACCAATCAAATTTCACCAAATACAGACACCATTTAAGAATGTAAACCTGAGGGGTTGAAGTCCCCGACGTTGAAACAATTGATTTGGCTTGGCTTCCAGTTGGCGCCACCTATATGTCCTACAGCGGTTAGTACAAAGGTAAACTTTAGCTGAGAAAGCTATTGATAGGGCACTCAAATAGCAATGATAAACATTTAAGTATCATAAAGGTTCACGTCCAATCTATCGAGAAGTACCTGGAAATAATGGTACAAGTCCATCTCTATCTTCATCGTTATCACCCGACTCGCTTGGGCATTGAATCGAGATTCCTACGAATGAAGTATACCGAATATATAACATTTCTCTGTGGCAGTGAACTTATCCATGTGAATATATATGCATTAAAACACAAACAGTGAATTGGATTTAATATTTTTTAATTCTGTTCTGAAATCTGTAGTCGCATACTTGCACAAATAAACCAATCGACTGTGATGTGAATAATAAACATCTCCAGTTTCGACTGTCAGTATTTCCGCTTGCCCTTTTCGGCAAAATGATCAAATTTTTATTGAAACAAGATTTCACTGTTAAGTATAATCCAAACACACTGAGATAGGTAGCTGTGAAATGCCTGTCACGCCCTTGGAACGCAACACTTTACTTAAGATTCATATATGCATATTTTTATTCAAACGGCTATGTTTGGCTGAAAATGATTTGGCATAATTGAATAATTAACGCATGATTCCGTATTATTATATCCAGTTGATCTGTTTTGCTGAGAAGCAACAGGAACTTGATAAACTGATGTCTAGCATTGTAATTGCACTTGTATATATTGCGCCTATGTTAAAGCGTCCTGTCTTTGTCTTGAGAGTTGTCTTCAGTGTTTGATAGGGTGGATGGCGTGTGTCTGTTTCCATGTAGCTTCAACGATTTGCCTATTTGAAGCAACAAGAACGCAACTTGGCTGGTTGGTGCTTAGTTGGTTTGTCGCCAAATGACTGAAATATTGCTGAAAAAGTTGCGAAATCCTATTCACTCACTCCAGTTGATTTGACATGGTGGGTTATTAAATCCACAACGAATGTAAGCGAAGTACACACTAAATAATCGAGGCGAAGTTACAAAGATAACTCACACGATTTCTTCCAATCGGATGTATCATATTATGATGTGAATATATAGATTAAGTTTTCAATACAAAGGAATCCCATCCCGATATACATAAAGGACGCGCCATCCCATAATGTATGGCACCCACGCCGCAATCTGGTTTAGAAACAAAAGAAACAGCCTAATTCACGATAACAATACACGGACCCACAAAAACAACGATTATTCGAGATTACCAATAAATCGTGACTGAGATATATATCATCATAGGGATCATGTTGGTCGCTGTGATCTGCGTAATAAGCAAACAGTATACTGGGCTTTGGTGTCCGTATTTCGGCATCTTTTTGCCACCATCTTTTTATTATTTGTATAATACCCGTCTCGAAAACAGGAAATTTTAATCACCAGCCGTCAGAGTTTCGGTTCTGCCCTCCAGATTTCAGTCGATACATTTCTCTGCCCATCTACATGCACCGTAAATGTTCTTCCATTAATTGGGCGTGACGGATAAGATCGTTATGATATAGTAAATATGTAGTTGCAGATAGGGCATGACGTGTATAGTCTGGTGGTTGATACTCAGGGAGACAGACTGCATTTACCATTTGGTCCACATCAGTTTTACCAACATTGAAAACGTTGCAGATGTTCTTATTTTCTGAAAGCAGTCAGATTCCAAATTTGATTGTATGCCATGTCTTTCTTCTTCGCACTGACTAACGATAAAATATGCCCCCTTTCCTTGAAATTATATCTATTTTTTAGAAACATAGTTTGAAAATGGAGACAGAGTATTGGACTTCACTGGGAAATTGTCGTATTCCGCTGAGATACAAGGACAGCCGAGATGCTTTGTCTTTAATCGTTTAAGAAGTACTGCTAAAATCATTATAAACAATTTTGTTTACCTATTACACTATTGCCACACCACAGAACAGTAATTAATACGAGCTAGGATATCGTCTTTGAACTTCATATCCTGTTGGGAAAATCTAAAGCGTTAATAACTCTCAGACTGGCTGGCGAGCCGCCTTCTCACATATGTCGAAAATATGCATAATAATAGTTAAGTGGTTGTTAAAATGAATATCAGGTAGCGTACAGTTGTCAACAGGTACAATTCCAACTGCACCAATTAATAGTTTGGCTCATATTCCCACTACCATGAAACCTAGTTCATAGCAATTGTCCAACCATGTACAGATCTCATATGAGCAGTTAGGTTACAGGTTTCAACGGATGTAAATGTTGACAGAATAGAATTAATATCAGGAAAGCTATAACAACTTCAACAATCTTGGAGGGACATGGTAGAATGCTCACATACCTATAGCTATATTTTCAATGGGCCCTTCTTCTTAAACACAAACGTTATATAAGCATTTTTCATGGTGTCAGAGGGGAGACAATTTATATGATTAACTACATAATCACAACCCAGTTTAGCTATTCTAGGAAGTACATGTGTATATTATCCCAGCCTTTCTCTAGCTTCCCAATTAGCTACTTCCTAGATATTCATTAATGAACGACGGCTGAATTATGAATGACGGACCAGACGCTTGTAATTTAGATTTTTCCACTTCATTCTATATAAGTCTATATAATTTCACATTCTGCACTTTTGCGAAGGAAAGTTATTAATATGGATACAATTTGTTGCTTGAATCGCCTTTGTGCTCAGGTGAGAGAGACTAGTCCCTTGGCAACTTTACAACAATAGCAATGTCTATGAACTGGTTGACAAACAAATTAAATACCTCATTACAATTAAAGTCTCCCGATGACAGAACGTCTCAATTTAGTGGGGCGATAACTTTGTCTTTAATTTTGGTGAATGTGTTGCGCATGCTTACGCGGGAAAAAACAAATATTTTAGAGAAATAAGTTGAAAACATTAGGGTTTTTTTTGGTGACGTACCTCTGCCCGCCATTTTGAATTTACCCATGGTAATCTGGTGGGAAGAATATGCAAAA
The DNA here is from genome assembly GCA_036873755.1 of Hanleya hanleyi. Taxonomy (NCBI): domain Eukaryota; kingdom Metazoa; phylum Mollusca; class Polyplacophora; order Lepidopleurida; family Hanleyidae; genus Hanleya; species Hanleya hanleyi. Next base: position 53,249 of record JAVTVY010023639.1, read on the forward strand.
TATGCCATGCAGTTTCCATCAAATGAAAGACCAATGGAAACTGTATGAAAACATATTTATTGTATTTTTTTACGATTTTATTACACACAGCAAACTGCAAATAAAGCATGGTATGCACTTTCCAATGGTTGATTCAAGCTTAAGGTGTGTATACCGAGCCTGACGAAGCCAATAATACACATGGAACTCATTAAATAGTGCAATCAGCACTTAGTATCTGGGTTATCATCTTGTTTAATCTTGTGGAGAATTGCAGAAACGCCTGGAGGGATTTTTGTCAAAGCACGCGATTCCATTAAAACCGTCGGCCTCGGGGGTATTTTATAGCGAGACAACGGTATATCTATTAAATCAACTCTCTCATGGAAACCGTGAACGATTCTGATTTGAGGGTACATTTGAACTTTGGCTGAACATTCTAATAATGGAGATCTATCACTGCAGTAAAGTCCAGATTTAAATCACACCCTGGTCTGACAATAGGGCTATATTTAGTCATCCATCTCGCCGTAGCAATCATAATATTAATACGATATAAAAATATCTTTCCGAGTTCGATGACAATAAATTTTTAAATCAATGGATTCAGAAACCTCTCACTATGAACAAGCTGATATGAAGAACCTGAAATTAATTACCGATTTCGGTAACCGTTTTCAAAAACGATTCCCTCTTACCAAACGGAGGTAACACAGAAAAATAATTACCATTTTCGGTACCGAGTAAACATTCTGGCTCCGATCCCTGGGGGAAATGTTTTTCAACGTTACCGATTTTTGCCTGACACTGCGTCCGAAATTGGCTACGCATAAACCAGCCTCTCTTCGAGAGATGTTGGTGGTTCCCCGCCAGAAACGGTAAAGCCTTACCGACCTGTCTGGGACGAACAGCCTGTCTCGGGACAAAATTCGTCCACGGAGTACGCTGGTGAAATTTTGGTAACGCGTACCCATTATCTGCTACCAGCAATCGCAATTGGCCTCTAGACACCAACAATGGTGGTTAATTACCATTTGGTAGCTCAAACGGGTTTGAATTCATGGAATCTATATTTTTCGAATCCTGGGTTAAAACGGATACGGATAAGTTGTTTTGGTATGTTTACGTGTATCCAGGCTTATAAGACTGACCAAAAACGTAAACAACGGGCCTTGATTCCTCGTCGATTCGTTGAGATAGCAGACCTCTTTTCATGATTAGAAATACGAAATTACATTTCAAAGGCCCAGTTCCGTCCGAAGTTGCGGAGATGGGCTATTTTATTTCTCACCATTCCGTTCCATGGAAAATAGCTTGCTGCCTGCCGCTTGCCTTCGCACATTCTATCAATAAAGGCAGACCGTGTCGAGTCGTCGACCTCTATCATATTATGTGACTATGCTGTTTCACTGTTTTTAAGACAAAGTGATCACATCAGATGATGTCATCGGCTACCAAGATCTACTTTTGACAAAATCAAAACTGGGACGGATGAGGGTCCACACCCTGAGATTAATTTTGTAATTTAGTTTTTCGTTTAGAGATGACAAGCTTTGTAGTGAGTGGGAGTGAGTGTAGTGAGGCTTTGGGTTTTTTCTCTCTTCACGATGGCGTACAAAGGTGTTGATATACCACTGTCCCTAAAACTCACAGGTTTATAAAACGTTAAGGCGATTGATATATTTCACGCATCGAAAGAAACTGCTGGAACAAGGCGATCCGTCCTTGAAGGTCTAGTACAGGTGTCAAATACCAATGGAACATAACAGTAGCACTGACCTGATGCTAAAAGGTAGAGACGTTGGAGATCAACGTGGTCCTTTTGATGAAATAAAATTAAAGAAATTACTTGTAAAGATGAAAGCCCCATGCTAATTCCCGTCCTCTGCGATTAGAATCCCATTTGAATTCTATGGTGATATTATTGATGTAGAAAAAGAGTTATATTCGATCGATAGATGTCGAGTTTCAAACGAACTTTTTCTTCTATTTTAGTTGGGGGTTTGAGGCTTCCTGTGGTATAAAGGTCAAGTAAAAACATGTTATACTTGTGCATAAGAAGATCATACGAACTGGAAATGTTCTTTAAGAGATAAATGCCTAATTTGTCATCAGAAAGGATATTTTGATAGAAACTGTCCAAAGGCCAGAAAGGTACACACAGATACCGTAACTAGCAATGAAATAAATGATTCGTTGGATCCTCGTACTGTTGCCCTCGCACAAGTTCGTAAAGAGCTTTATGCAGAGATTCTCAAGCAGACAAAAATTCTTCAGCTGGAGAGCCTCAAAGCAAAACAGTAGACACACGGAAACGTGTAGAACCTGATGGCAATGCCATCGAGCGAAGGACAAAGAATTCCACAAAAGGAAACGAAAAAACCGCAAACCGCTACACGCCTCTCCTCGACGAGATGGAAGAAAATTGTTGTACAGAAGATAGCGATATTGTCATTGACAGTGAAATTGACAACGAAAGTTTAAATACCAAGCCAAATGATCAGCAATCTGCTTCTGATCATACTGAAAATATTGACAATATTGTCCAAGTGATTCAGAGAGATGTTCCATGTTTAATGAGTTATTAACTTGAATACTTAGAATTTTGTTTGATCGTCGCTATATAGCTGCAATAACCTTATATCTCTCTCCCTAATTCCCTAGTTCCCATAGACAAGAGCAGGCGAATATTTGAAATAGAATATTCATACGCTAGAAATGCGTGGCCTAGTTCCTCGAGTACTCGCTTTATTGTATTACATACATGCGATAGATGAACTACGTATCTGCTAATTGTTACTGTCTGGTGTATATCGAACCATTTTATTGCAAATTTGCATTTGAAAACTTCCTTTCATCAAAATTTGGGGGAAATCCGTACGCCAGTGTTTGGTCACCACACATGAGACACAACAGAGGCATCGCAATATCAAACCGATTGCTTTCACGTTCAATATCGATGACAGGGTATTTAAATGCATAATTACCAAAATGAGCAGTGTGACTAACGTCACAGGACCTACGAAGTAGGGTAGGCATTAGAACTCCGACGCGAACTGAACTCTTGGAAATCCCCACCCCCAGTTGAAATCCTGCATATATTAAAATGGGCACTGCCCAAGTAAGATTTTCCCCAAACGTAGGTCATCTCAGAACTCGATGGTAACAGTCCCCTACTGCATCTTCATGCCAAAAATCACGGTTCTAATGTCAACGGTTTTCCTTATTTTGCCGACGAAAGGATTCGGATGGACTTACTGACTGACTGACTCATTATCAGACAATTTGCAAATGAGAGCCTAATCCGTAGGAATATCGGAATAATCCTTTGCATTGTCAGACAGACCAGGGTGTTGAACAGTAAACGTGGTAATTTGATGATGGTATTCACACGTTGTTTTCAGTTCGTTCTGTGTTATAAATACTTGATACGTATAACTAACGCTTATAAATGCCTGTCTGGTGTTATTGATTCCAATAATTGTAAAATAAAGATCAGTGGAAATAATCCCTGTGTGACTGATAAATTGAATTACAGCCGGAAGTCTGTCCATTTTGATTAGTGACCTACTTTGTAGCTTGTCGGGGATCCACAGTTGGCTACACAAACATTTTCTTTTCGTCAAAGTATATATAGAACAAGCGCTGGATGGGCGCAAGGACCTCCGTCGAGGCAACAGGGTCCGAGGGGGAATACATCACTGAATAACATAGGGCCGGACGACAAGCTCAATTTTGCAGTTGCTGGACGTTAACTTCACTAATGGTAATTACCCTGGGATTGAGGGTTCCCCACTAGCATGTCCAGCTAGGGATGTCGAAGTCACATTCCCCGCAAATAATTTTTGTCTGATTTCACGTGCTTGAAATGTTGGGGTATGGAATAGAGTATATTGATGGAAAACCTGGAATACTGCTTGAGAGATTAGGCTCCTTCCCACCCCCACCTCCTCCTGAGAGGACGCTCCCACCCAAATCAACACGTTAGCGCCAGAAATGAGACCCTATGTGCCTAGTTTTACCAACTTGCTTGTGATTTTGTGCTATATGCCCTACACATGTGTACAGTATAGCTATCTCATTGACAGAATCCTCTACAAAACACACCTGATGTTATCGACACTCCGTCCAGATCTGTCTCAGCATCATGTGATAAGGATTCAATGCGCTCGAAATAATTTTGTATACTGGTGTTACAGGTCACCTCCACCATAATGTATGAATTACCATGAACTTGTACATGTATCACATTCATATTGAATGGTGATGAGTGATGAGAATATTGCCCATAATACAAATGGCTGGATTCCAGCGAATAAAAAGTTAATGTTAATCATAAACAACATACAATTAATAATACTATCAAATAACTATGATTATTCCTGGTCGACATCAATATAATACAGACAATATTATGACTGAATCATGGTAACAGATATTCAAGGGTATATATGTCTACACTAAACTGAAGGAGACCCATGATGCGTATTATATTATGTTGTAAAACTTCACTTGCTAATCTCGATTATGTTGCTTATTGTGAAAATAAATGAAGTTATGAAAATAAATTTAGTATGATTGCCCATTGCCCTCAAATTAGAAATATCTTCAGCAGCTAAAGTTAAGCCAATCATAACAATATATAACACCATGGTATTGTTGTAATATGACCCAGGTATTGATCTTTGGTTAAGATTGTAATGAGATACATATATACCTGTTCTTTGTGTTATTCTGTATGCAGTTCATTCTGTATGTATTTTATACATGTACATATACCAGAAGTGGAATTCAAATTTGAATAAAATAATCAAAATATGTTCGGTGTTTACCTCTACTCAGGAAATGAAGTCTTTGTTTCTAGAATCTAAATCATTTTAGACACTCAAGTCCTTACCTGGTCAAGGGAGATAATTTTGTAAAAACAAAACAACAAAAAAAACGAGTATAGATCCACACTGGTGCAGAGCAGAAAGTTTTATGACCTTTGATGATATTTGTGGAGCATGTTGCAGGACTTCAACTTCCATGAATCTGATATTATCCACACAATCCCATTCTACTTGATATTTTGCCATAGCACCGATAAACTAGATCCCTTCATTTATTTGTTCTAGATCCAGGAGCTATTGGGAGCTGCAGGTTTGGTAAAAGTTATATCCAATTATTCTGAGAGAAGGAATGAAGTCCGGCATGGTTGAATTAAATTAGAACTGGCCATCATTGGAAATGTCTGACCGATTGACACATGTATCACTCTGCCGGTGGTCATTACATGCGTAATGTTTATTTCCTGAGAAATCAGCTGATACTGACACTGAGTTTCACCACCTCTGTCATTCAACACCTTTCTGACACAGCTGAACCAATCAATAGTCTGTTTTGGTTTTTCCAGTACATCCATTGTGTAACAGTCCTGTTGCATCTGATATCAGAAGTGCTGAATCCATGACCTGCAGGTTGGAATCAATTGTATACATATTTAATATCAAAATTCACTTCATTGCAAATGTTTATGGCCTTCATTATATTTCATTCTTTCGTCCTACACAACACGATGAAATCCATTATACCAGTTCGCACCTTTCATATGTGTACTTAATAGAACTGGGACCTGATCATGTTACAAGAATTTGCAAAAGTATGAAATGAGAACTGAGTACTATGAGAACTTAATCCAATCTATGAGTGATCAATAATATGAATTCTGAAGAACGATGATGGATCTTGACCAGTGGTTGAATTGTTGGAGTTCATGTTAGCGGCATGAGCATGATACGAATTCAGTATATCATAATCTAGAACAGGATTGTTTATATCAGTAACTTCTCTATGGAGGCTAGCAATATTTTGACAAACGAAAATTAGATCACAAAAGAGAATACGTATACTGTGTTTGAGGAATATTTCTGTCTCCCCAATGGAAGGCGAAATTTGAATGAATGGTCTGTGTTGTCAGTGTGTCTGATGCCCCCCTTGCAAAGACAAGAAAATTTTCTATGTAATTTATTATTTATTGATATATTTATTGATTTTCTTTTTGTCTAATTGTCTTCTGTTCAAGTCATTTGGCATCGGTAAAACCTGAAATGTATATCATGATCTCCTTATTTCATCTAGTCATACTGTCTGTTTGGTTCCAGATCACGGGGCTGAACAAAGCATGTGAAATGTGATCGTATGGCAAATAAATGCCCAGTGGTATGTCCAGGGCTTAAAACTAAAAAAAAAAAAAAAAAAAAAAGAATGGGAAAGGTTCCATCCATGCTATCAGTCAAAAATCTCAATAATGTAGGCCTACATGTGGAATGTAGACATTCCTTTGTTTCAGCAACAATTCAGAATAAGTTTTCAGAATATCAGGTTTTAACAAGCAAATTATTTTTCATCAACAAGTGTCACAGCACACAATGTGGATATCACTAAACTGTTAGGATAAATGAAAAGAAAAGGTTTACAATGTTGTCAAACAAAAAGTATATGTATATTATTTATCAGCTTTATTAAATAAGTTTACAGACTCACGCAGCTAGATCAATTTGATGCTTCTGCAAAATCAAACCATTATTGAACTGCCAAATGCCAAAATAAATAGCCCCCCCCCCCCCCGGAAATATAATTTATCAGCAAAATTTAGAATAACTGTTTTTAAACAACCAGGCTGGTGGATATCATCAACTGAAAGAAAAAAAGTATCAGAAAAATCAGGGCATCGTCGATTGTGCTGTTGTCTTCCAGTCAGTGCGTGCATGACCTCCCGTGCATTTGATATGCAACAACAACAACTTGGACTATTTGGTTGGCTTCGACATAAGTCATCAGCCGACAAATACTTTACGATATATAGAAATGACGGGTGGTGTACTAGGAATCATTGTGTTGTAATGACATGAAATGGCAGCAATAAACTTACCAGAAAAACGGGAAAAATCGCATTGTCCATCTCTACAAGCTAGAGAGCCGCCATGTCTCCCGATGGAAGCGGCCAACATTACGTGTAACTCGTGAAGCATGATGGGAGGTGGAACCCGACTACAGAAGCAAGGCCCATTGAAATGTATTGCAATGAGGGTTCCCCATTATTTCATTATTGTCCAAATAGAATGCCTCAAAATTTCGTCGGGAGATTTCACGTTGCATTCCTAGACCACCGTCTGGTCGACGGAGGTAAAAACAGAACATCCAGTCAAGAAGAAATCAAAGAAATCGATCTCTATCGATATATAACGTGTTCGAAAGACGAAGATGCAGCCATAAACGGCCGCACAAATTATTGTTCCGGACGATCAAATCCATAATCGTTAATAGCAGCAAGTCGTTATACAAGCTCCACAGTAAATGTCTCCGTGTCAAACGTTCAGTTATTGTCTATTGCCCAAGTATGAACTGTGTATTGTGTTTGCTGTTATGACTATTGTCACGATAATGGTATGTACGCGTAAACAGTATATATACATTCCACGAGTTGTTTCTACATGAAAACGTACTTTGAATTGCAGACTCATATGTTTTTTTGTAATACATCCGAATTTTCTTACTACTTTCCAAAACGAAATATTATAATCAATAAACAAACGAAGAAAATGTTAGTTTGAATAAAATTAATTCGTGTATGTTCTAAGCCGACGAATATGACTCATTCTAGGTTTAGGCACACTATTTGCTGGTGTTAAAGCACTATTTTATATTTCACCTTCCATATTACCATAGGCCCGGGCTAGAATCACACTGAACTCCCGTTACAAGACATGGCCGTGTGACTAACGTCACAGGAACTACGCAGTAGGGTTTGATATGATTTAAGTGTGTACTCGAGAGATGACTTGGGGGCTCTATGAGCTACCGTGAAAGAATTTATTTTGCAGTCTCTATTGACAGTGGGTACTGTTAACTTTTCCAGATGTCACCGCTGCTGAGTCATTAGCGTAGCAACTGTTATCGCCCTCCGTTCCTATTACCATGGACACTGATCAGCCCAGCAGTACAGCACGAGGTCATCCATCCAAATCTTGACCGGGCTCAAAGTCGCTTAACTTCGGTGATTTTACGAGAACCGGTGTGTTCAACGTGATATGCCGTATCAGGGAACCTTCAAAATCACAGTGAAACATACAGCCAAGGGTTCCCAATGGGCATGAGAGTGCACTCGCCGAGCCATCAATAAATAATAAAAAATAATTATAAATCAAATTTTCGGATGGACTGACTGACTGACTACCGGCCAATTTGCAGATGGTAGCCTACTTCGCGGGAATAAATATCGAACACATGTCTGAGAGGATTTGTCATAGATACACCTGAATTACCATGGCATTCAGACCAATGCATAGGCTATTTTTCCCACCGTATTTCAAGACAAAAGAAACTAAACACGTGTTCAACTGCTGACATATTTCATATATCAATGCACTAAGATGAACGTCGCCATATTTCAGTCGTTTAGTAAAATTTACATCGAGCGATTCCTCTGGCTTTCCGTCAATTATGTCGTCACGTCATTTGCAGGACGCTTGCAGGAAACTAGCCTATGTTTATGTATACTATGATTGTCCTTTTGAATTTGGTGTTAATACTGTTGTATGGAATAGGTCTTTGGATTATGGACGCGGATATTCTCTAATGGACGACGGCTGAATTATGAAAGACTAACTAGACGCTTGAATATATAGTAAATTCCCGGGTCGTCTGTGAACATTTGAAGCGGGGTGGATCATCCGCGTCATATCGAATTACCGACATCTAGGATTCATAACATTGAAAGTGCAGCTTAATAGAATGAAGGGGTAAACCGATATGAGATTTCCCACTGACGGTTATATTTTTTTAAATGATGGTCGCATGTGTCTGAGGCACAGAATTACATAAATGATGGAGTTCAAGCTCTGTTTACTGGAATTAGGGGTGTTCCACACATATTAAAAGCTGTTTACCTCCCAGCACAGTATTTCAACAAAATTTCGTAAACCCGCTTAATACAGGCCAAAATATTACACACTGTACACAGGCAGACAACATATGTAGTGTCCACATATATACCGTTAATCCGAATTCCGTTCAATTCTATTCTTTACGGGCGAAACCACTTGCCAATGCGCATAAATGTATTTAAATGAAATCCACTTGCCTTCGGATTGCACTAGAAGGCTATCCGATATAAAAAGGCTAGTTTGTATCCCCGTCCCCTGTGCCATTTTCATGGTAAAGGTTTTGGGGGCAGCTTGACCCCTACTAAATCTACAGATGACCTGTCTCTGGATTAAGGCATAGAGGCGTATATGTTTGGCTTAACCTTACCTGGCCTGCGGGGGGGGGGGACTTTTCGTCTCCGCTGTTGGTTTTTTGCTCATATCTTCGGAACGACAAAACAATGAGAGATGAAACTCCGTGACTATTTAGATTATCATATTGGGGTCATTTTGAGCCCATTTGCATTACCCCCGACCAGGGGATCATGGACAAACTCAAAATGGCGTTCATGTGGGGTACCAGAAAAGTGATGTTTTACGTTCATGAAGTTAGAGAGCAGTTCACAGTTCACAATTCAGTCGGCGATTGAATGGACCAGTCATTATTTGGAATATGAATAGCATTTTGACGTATATCTCCTAAATTAAGGCAGATAGGGCCTTCATATTTGGCAGTTATACAACACTCGTCATGTCCTACACGCTGACTTAATTAGTTTTCACTTCCGCCGCTAGGGGGCGGTGCTGTGAATAGCCGACTGGCCTGTATCTCCCGATCTATAGTGGATAGGGTCTCCATATTTGACAGTTATACAACACTCGTCAAGAACTACACGCTGACTTAACTAGTTTTCACTTCCGCCGCTAGGGGCGGTGCTGTGAATAGCCGAATATAGCCGACTGAATAGCCCACTGGCCTATATCTGGCCCATAGTGGATGTGGAGGCCCTACCCACTATAGATCGGGAGATATGGGCCAGTAGGCTATTCAGCCGGCTATCAGTCGGCTATTCACATTCACACACATTAGTGGAAACTAATTAGGTCAGCGTGTAGGACTTGACGAGTGTTGTATATCTACCACATCTAGAGGCCCTATCCACTATAGATCGGGAGATAAAGGCCTATAGGCTATCCAATCGGCTATTTACAGCACCGCCCCCTATCGGCGGAAGTGGAAACTAATTAGGTCAGCGTATAGGACTTGACGAATGTTGTATGACTGCCAAATATGGAGGCCCTATCCACTATAGATCGGGAGATATAGGCCAGTAGGCTATTCAGTCGGCTATTCACAGCACCGCCCCGTAGCGGCCGCCCCGTAGCGGCGGAAGCGGAAACTAATTAGGTCAGCGTGTAGCACTTGACGAGTGTTGTATAACTGCCAAATATGGAGGCCCTATCCACTATAGATCGGGAGATATAGGCCAGTCGGCTATTCAGTCAGCTATCAGTCAGCTGCTAGCGTCTAGTCCGTCATTCATAATCCAGCCGTCGTCCATTAGATAATATCCGCGTCCATAATCCAAAGACCTATTCCATTTTCCATATAACAGTATTAGCACCAAATTCAAAAAGACAATCATAGTATACATAAACATAGGCTTGTTTCCTGCAAGAGAGAAGCGGTCAACAGTTTTCAATGATGCCGGCAAGACTTCATGATGTTCCAAAAATATCAAATCCGAATCGCTCATCAGTATTCTTAATCCATAATATTCGTTATAGAGTCGTCATCTAAAAAAAGATGTATCTCAGTCACGCTTTGATTGTGACTGTTCATATGAGTACAATGAGGATCTTGAAGTACATGGATTCATACGGCTAGTCACAGCATTGCCCCCTAACGGCGGAAGTGGAAACTAATTTGGTCAGCGTGTAGGACTTGACGAGTGTTGTATAACTGCCAAATATGAAGACCCTATCTGCCTTAATTTAGGAGATATACGTCAGAATGCTATTCATATTCCAAATAATGACTGGTTCACTCAATCGCCGACTGAATTGTGAACTGTGAACTGCTCTCTAACTTCACGAACGTCCGAGATTAATGTCTCACTCATTGTAAGAAATATACCGCTAAATAAAATACGGAGAAGGGATGCTGAAATCAGAGATTGAATCCTGTGTGCATGGGTATCGTATTAGGGGCAACTCTGACATTCTGTAGCCAGCTGTTTTCAGTGAAGAATTTTCGAGTCCATAAACGAAAATCCTTATTGCATAAACACAAAACATAACAATGATTGAAAAGGGATTGAAAAGTTTTGTACGCTATTGTCGAGATGTGCTCTCTTTACTGGCCATATTAATATTATTGATTCCACTGTTTAATCTATCAGGAAATGATACATGTTCTAACTAGCCCTGACTACTCTTTTAAATTTGTGGAATGTTAGAACTAAATAATTTATATACATTTTGTATTTTTGCCTCACGTTAACTAGCAATAAATTATGACAATTATCCGGTAGTCGAATGTACACATAGTACGGCCCTTCAAGAATAATTAAGAACTTCAGGTGTTGATAAGGGTTTCGTTCCCATATTGTTGTCACAAATCAAATCATCTTTTAACTGATTGAGCTACCTTTCAGAATACAATGTGGTGGGGAGCCCCACTGGTAACATATTGTATTGCCTTTTCATTACAGTATTATGTGTAGGCTGTTGAAACTATTAACTACAGCGAGTAAGAAACGATATTACAATGATTTGTAAAGGAAATTATTTCGTTTATACGTGTCATCTGCTCATGCCATTGTTCGTCCTGGTATACACAATCGTTCATTCCAGGGGACAGCACCGGCCGTTTGAAGTAGCGAGGCCCTGTGAGACTACGCTAAGGTTGGCCCAGTCTAGACTCGTTCGTCCTCCGTGAGAAAATCATCCATCTGTTTAATTTAATCAAAGGTAAGGGATTAACGCTTTTGAATAATGGTGTAGTCGAGCAAGTCAGCCAATGCTTGTTCACTTTTAGTGTTTTTCTTATTGTGTCATTGAATTTTCAGAAGACGGTCCGTTTAGTGGGACCCCGTTTTTTCGGGTGTTGAAGAAGCGGTGGTCTCTCAGATATGAGTGTCCGCTTGCTGCAATTTAACCCAGCCCGGACACTGTCATCTGAAAAGGGTTTCTTGGATATCAGAGTCCGCAATAAGTAAAGCATAGGAGACCGGACACTGGTCTCTGGAGACCACTGTTCTTTCACACCGGATTTCTTTCTCCTAAAGGCACCTTCAACCGTTAAGGTATGTTCCTGTACATATACAATCGTCGAGCACCGAATTTTCCTTGGATTATTTAATCAAATTCCCCAATAACATTTTGAGAATAATGCATGCGAACTAATTACATAAAAAAGGGTCATCATATTGTATATATTTTATAGTAATTCTTAGATGTCATGCAGATGGAATGTTATTACGCATTACATCATTTGGGACGATCGGATGGCTAAGTTATCTTATAATAATATAATATGGTAATTATGCGCACACACAAGTAAAGACCTATAACCCCATATATATCTTTTTGAAAGGCTTACTTTAAATCCCGGCTGGTAAGATAGTAGTTTCGGTTATTGTGCATTTGATACGGATCACTTATTTCAAAACATTTAGATTTTGGGAGAGAAGCCTTTTTTAAAACAGCGAAATACTTATCACCATTTTTGATAATTTTTCAACTATAAATATTTCTTACTGAAGAGGTATGTTTCAAATAATGTTTAAAATCTTTTGGTTTATCGAGTTTTAAAAAAATATGTAACGGAATATAATTTAAATTACAAATATGGGGTATGATATTTTCAGGACTACAAATTCGGAGACACTCCCTTCTGGTATAAAACAAAACAAGGGTGTCAATTCTGTGGTGCACAGACCAGATAGTTAGCGAGAAACTAATAGTGTTCATGCGAAACCAGTGAGTACAGGCGTGCACAGTTGTTCTGTTTGAGTTTTCAGTTTGACCATTCCAAGAATTTAAAGCCTCCTTTCGAGAATGACAGTTTGATATTGAGCTTTTCGTATAACTTATGAGAACTGTGTCCGAAGTTAGTGTCACTTAATCGGTGGGCTTAATTACATCAGCTTAAATGTGAAATGCAAATGTGTGATATCCTTTTTATATTCTTCATGGGTTAGTTAATGATGAAACTATCAGCTTATTTCCTTCGTTTGGTATTATTTGAAGCATTTTGTCTTCAAGTAGCTTCAGAAAAGTCCTCCAAACTTGGCATCTCAAGCCCCGCCGAGTTCAGAAATGAAATCCGTATCGCTTATGTCCCCTCTTTTGAAGCTGGTGTGTGACGTTACATTAGACCAACTGGCTGGACGTCAATACTTGAAACGTTCAGTGTACGGGAGGCTGGTCTGATGTGACGTTACAATCAAGGAAAGATAAGCGATGACAAATAGTAGAACAAGCGAAGTATATTCACTGATATTTTTATCATTGTCCATCCAATTTAATATATACAAATGGGAATCTGAAAACCTGTTCATTTTCACCTTTATATACTGACCGCCGACAAATGCAGGAGTGCTATGATATTGTATTCCGCGCTCTTTCTTCACGTTGTCAAATTTGTGCAAAGCAAACTTTTCATGGAAAATTTAATTTCGCAATTTATGTCTATGAAATGCTCTTCCCTTATTCGAAAGAAATTCGATAAAATAGAAAAGCGCAATTTTGTGAGTACACTATCAGAACGCTCTCTCAAACTGACCTATGATGCTTTGCTCTGGTGGTAATGTAGTCACTGACATTGCTTTCTGATCAAAGCAGCATACCAGAAATATTGTTTTCCGATATTTCTTTAAAATGTGTATATACCCAGGGGGTAAGACCGCGATAGGACGAAAAACTCAAATGTCGTGCAGAAAAGGTTATTGATCATGCGGTGACCTAATGGCTTGAGCGTCGACCTCGTAAGCGGTAGGTACTGGGTTCGATCCCAGGCCGGGTCATACCAAAGACTTGAAAAATAAAACGTGTTGCTTCCTCGCTTACGCTCAGCATTAAGAGGATAGAACAAGGACTGGTTCGCTCGATGTCATTATAATGTGACTGAGTGGTGTGTCATCTCTGCCTACGGCATGATATTTCGGTGGGACAGCACTATAAAATGGCAGCATTAGATCTGCTCTGTTACAAGTAGTTTTATTTCACCACCTCCTTCAGCAGTAGTGGCGCCACAACACTAAAACAAAACAAACTACGGAGAAAACTTTCTGGCGTAATGGCTTATTCCAGTGTGAGTCTGTTAACGGCTAAGATCCAGAAGACCGTTAATAAATCCAAGGATGCATCCGTGCTGTGTCATCGTTTGTCATTCATTTTGATGCAGATTTCTAGCCACATCGGAAGACAATTTATATAAGCATATATGGTAACAAACTTCGTAGACGACACAATCATCCATTTATTATGAAGTCTATATTTGGCTCGAAAAGTTACGACTTCACATAAAAATCAAGATATATTACTTCTTTTCGATATATTTGTTATGTTATTTTCTCTCTTCAAGTATCTTTTTAAAATTAGATTCTACAGATGCGTACTTCAAATTTAAAAAAAAACTTGCGCCAAATTACGACGAGAAACGTAACGACTTTAATCTGAATGATACTTCGTGCAAGACAGCATAATTAAAGCTAATATTCACTGAAGACAGGACCAGGACTACGCGAATAGGCTTGGTTCCATTAAGTCTATAATGACATGTTATAGTGTTCTGAAGTCTGTTACCACGAAACACAGTTGAAAACAACAAAGTTTGCCTTGAATTGAAGAAACAACTTGGTTAATCTTAGTGACTGATATTTGAATTGAATTGAATTTATTCTCTTAATCTTATACAAGAGATAGCCTCACATTAACACCGTTTTGAACTATTATGTAACCATGATGATGTCTGTCGAGGATTATTCATATAGATTAAAATGAGCCTAAGATTATAAGCTATATTGTGAAGCCTCTCAGCTCTGACAAATATCTGATTCGAGCTAAAAATAATCACTTGAATTAGACGAATAACATTCAACAGCACGAGTTCCGGAGGACTCCTCAAGTCTGTGATCCCGAATGCTTCGAAAATTTATTTCACTGAAGATTATGCAAATAGACTCAAACCAGACCTATTAATAGATAGATTTATCCAGGGTAAAAAAGCTTGACATTTTTACTGTCAGCTAAATGCCTTGAAAATGAAAAAAAAACATAAGCAACCTGAAAATATGAGTCCCGTATGAGCAATTATATTCTCAATGGAAGATGACACAATCGAAACAAATGAGCATAATGTGATACGCTATGGTGTAAATTTGTTCAATTTGAAACACCTTGTACTCTGATTTAATAATGCTGCAAAAACGAGCAAAATGAAAAAAAAACACGATTGTCGGTAAACTTCTTTTGGCCGCCATTTTCAATTATTCTATGGGCCAAGACCCTAATTTCAGCGATCGGTACCACTCGAGGTGGCAACTTCTAGTAATGTTTTTCGAAGAGGTACATGTATGTAGATGTTATCCATATGTGATAACCGTTGCATAGTGGTAGCTTAACGGTAGCAAAACACACGTTCTTAACTCCACCCCTGATCGTATTCGGAACTCAAACAATGGATGCAGGGAATGGTTCCTCGGATATATTATTTATTTCTGTCGCTGGATAGCTGAAGCTTCACATACTTTGGGGACAGGGCCTGGTCCACTGGCACAAGTTAACATTCCTTAGTATTGCCGTTGTATGATATCTTAGCTACGTAATAACATGTGGCAGCATTTATTGTCGAAATTGGTTGGTTTTCCAATTGTTTTTTCCAATTCTGCTGGTACCATGTGAAGTATCAACATTGGTAAATGTTCTTTGAAGAGGTATTTGTATGTAGATTTTGCCCATATGTGATAATCCATGCAGATCAGTAGTGTTTTGGTTGCTATGGTACACTTTCTGAACCATCCCCATCACATTCTGAACTCAAATGGGGGGAGGAGGGTGGGGTATGATTTCGTTGATATTTTAATGAAATGGGGTACTCGTCTACCGAAACACATTAACGGTGTTTGAAATTATCATGTTATGACGTCAAAGTGACGTCATAACATGAATAATAATTTAGTTTTTAAATTGTTTGTTACTTTCAATATGTTTCCCTATTTTGCTGGTAAATCTTGAGGTAACAGATCAGGTTCATATTTTGTAAGGAGTATTCCGCATGCAAATGCTATTCATGTGTGACAGCCTTTGTATATCGGTAGTTTATGGCTTGTTATAGTACATTTTCTGGACCATATCTTTCTGTATTCTCAACCCAAGTTTGCAGGTAGGGTATGGTCCTTCAGATATTTCCATTATGGTTAGATAGCTGAAAAGTACCAACATGTACCTCCATGCCCTTTTTTTATTGAAGCATCTATTGAAATCTCCATTTGATGCTGTGATGACGTCCCCGTGACTGAATAGCAATGATGATAATTTGGGGGTTATTTTATTTTCTCATTTTACTTGGACCAAATGAAGTGGTAAATCCTGTTATGTTTCTTTGAAGAGCGTAAGCGGCCAAACAGTGACCGTACCGAAGTCGGGAATATTCCGAGATATTGCGATATTTCCATTGATTCTCATCTTGACTACCAATGTCCTTCCTATCCGTATCTTTTCACCAAATTTTGTTCTTGTCAATATTGGTATGGATCTGACAAAATGGAATTTTCCGCTTAATCTGCCATATTCGGCGACCAGAATTTAGATGTCTGCCATCTTGTTATAATTGCAATTAACTCTGATGACTACAAATACCTCCTCAATTAACAAATGCTACAACATAATTGCCATCATTTATGATGAGCTAATGTTGACCATCTTAGAATTTGCATAGTTTTTAAGACGTTACCCTTTCTTGCCATCTTGTCTACCGATTGTGTGCTAATCGTGGTCGGTCAACGTGGTATCCAAGCAAATTTTATGCCTTAGCCATGCAAACGCGATGAACGGTTTGCCAACTGCAAATTGTTTTTATAGCTAGAGATGGTCATATCTGTTAGATATCTGTATTTGAAATGCGATGTTTGCTCCTTAAAATGCATAAACATTGCTCTTTTAAAGTTTTTCGGAAGATAGTGATTCCACTATTGCGTATTGGCATTATCTCGTGTAAACTGCTGCCTGCTGGGAGCTGCATAAATGCAGGCTCAATAGCCTCTTTCACATACTGCAAAAGGTAATTAAACGTTTTATCATTTTATTTAGCATTTTATAATATCATAAATGTTCGATGAACCACAACCGTCCCCCTATATTTGGGTTCAGAATGGGAGCGGGATAGATTTCCGAAAGTTTGCTATAACTTCCCATAATTTGTTGATCTGCATCTGTTATCACCTATGGATAGCATCTCCATAGAAATACCTCTTTAATGAACATGATTCGAATCCGCCATGCCAAGTGGTACCAGCAGAATTGGAAAAAAGTAATAATTTGAAAATGAACAAAAAAAGACAATATATGGTTCACTGGGTTATTACGTCACTGTGACGTTACCAAATGATTATGTGACATCACGTGTGCTTGCCTCAGTAGAAGAGCACCTATTCCCAAAGTGTGCAATGTTTTAGATCTCTAGAGGGAAGCATAAGAAAAATATCCGAGGGACCATACCCAACCCTTCAAGTTTGGATTTAGAACAGGGAAAGGGGTAGGGTTGAAAAGGCGCGGTATACTACCCTTAAGCTACCGATCTGAAACGGTTATCACATACGGATAACATCTACAGACATATACCTCTTCAAATAAAAACAATACTGGAATTTGCCACAACAGGTGGTACCATTTTCGACTCTGGGCCATGGACTAAATTACACTGTTGTGTTTTAACCTGGTCTAAGGAATCACAGTGAAAATGGGTGCAAGGTGGCAGACTATGATGAGAGACCCCTCAATTCCATTAATCCACACAGTAACACAATCCACGCAATAGTGCTTCATAATATGCGACCAACATGAAAAATCAGGATTTACAGATGACCCCACATAATTATCATTTTCAATTTGACCATCACATCTTAATCTTAGGGAAATGCGGATAGATTCGAAATTGACGCAACCCTCTGAGCTATGATCATATGTCTATTGGTTTTCATAAATTTGAACAACTCGTTGAACTATACGAGTAAGATGAACAAGCTTGATTTTCAGATGACTCCATATGACCGCCATTTTGCATTTGACCATCATATCTTAATCTTAAGGAAATGCAAAAGATTCAAAAATTTACGTAATATTTTGGTCTATAATTATAGATCCATCGGTTTTTGACAAATGGGAACAATGGGCTAAGAATAATGCCTTGAATTATACAAGTAAACTGAAAAAGCGTGATTCTTTAGGTTGACCTCATATGAACGCTATTTTGAATTTAACCATTATATTTCAACCTGAAACTATGCAATTATACAATCTAGATGGAAATAAAGTGATAGGCTAAGATGTTAAACTGCTCGGTTAAACCCTACCAGGCCTGACTGGGTGCCATTATGGCTCCTCCTACGGTAAAGTCCAGAAAAGACTGGAACGCGAGCATGCCGCGAGAAAATCGAGATTAGAATTGACTGAGTGTTCAAGTTAGCAATACTATGACAGGACCATCACGCGCTTTCTCTTTCTTATTTTGGAGAACGCGGTCAAGCGAAAAATAGACGCGATCTGCAAAATGTTTGGTGCGAGTGACATTTCTGAACACGCGTCAAACATTTTCGTAGCGCTCCTGTGTTTTTTGTCATCGCGCCGACGATTTCGGAAGTTGCGCATAGAGTTCTACTGGAGGGAAAAGTGAATAATTCGTCTACATATTAATTGCACTTATCTTGGCACATTCGAACTCCAACATTCATCAACGACGACCCGACGCTGTGGCCTACAAGGCTCTTTCAATACGTTAGAGGGGTCTATCGAGAATACGGGTCGTTGTACAAATTCGGGCTCGGGATAATCGAGCAATCTTCTGCGGTCGCGTCATATTTATGTAACGACGCCTTTTAGTAAAGATTTATTTCGGGACGCGTTAACGAAAATTACAGGTGCGTTTGTCGATTTGACGGACCCGTGTGTGATATTTTCAGTCGAGATTTTGCTTTTGTTCCGACGCGTCTCTTACGCATTTCTCTGTCGGGGCTATGAATTGCATTCGCATTTATGTTTTTGTCAAGTCTCGTTTAAAGACTTTTCTGAGTTCTACTGTACCTCTTTCTCCTCTATCTCCAGAACAACAAAACAATTGAGTGCTATCACTCCATGACTCTGTAAATCATCATATTAGGGCCATTTTTAGTTTATTTGCATAACCTCCTGAGTAACGGATCATGGCAGTATTCAAAATGGCACCTCGTCATTTTTCTTCAAAATGTCTGCCTTTTTTGAGGAAAAGTGGACAAAAACTATATCATTTAACACCAGACTATGATTTACTATTTGTATTTTTTCTATCTGAAAAATCGGCCCAAAATGCATTTTTTTTAATGACGTCACTGTGAGGTAATCATATTACTCATTATGGAATATGTTTTTACATTTTCTGGTACAGTTTGACCCAAGGGTATAGTGGGTCAGTTTCAGCCCCTAGCTCAAGGGGTAAGAAAAATGTTTAAGAGGGGGTAGGGGCAAAATCCCCCGCAGGACTCATTCGACCTAGCCTCTGCCTCTATTCCACTAATATTCCACTGGCAAACAAGCAGATGTCGAGAAGACTTGCAATGACAAACTGCCTGTATTTCTAACTCTTTCCTTTCGTCTCACTAATACCGGTAGCGGTTTTGCTTTAAATAATGTCCTGGAAATAATTTCTGAATAATGTAAAATATCATACACAACTTTCGATTATCCTTTCCTCTAAATTGGATCATACCAGCCTCGTTGATCGTGGTTTTAACGATAAATAATTATATATTTTATATGAAAAGGGAGTCACAATCGTAATTTGAGATGGTCCCTGACTGAAACAAAAGATATTCTTGAATACCTCAATGTGTAGCACATCAGTAGTTTCACAGGATATTCACAGTATGCCCCAGGAGTATCTGTTGAGATTATATGACGATGGTGATACCCAGTAGCCCAAACACCTAAATTTCCAGATTTACCGCGACATGGATATGATCCCCATTCTTCTCAGAAATTGTCAAACTAGAGCACTCATATTTTCGAAAATATATCACTATGTCCTGGTTGAACATTTCAAGCATGTACCTCGCACTCATGCGACACATATAACTCTACATTGGATATTGAACTGCTGGAAATTAAATGTCTAAGAGGAGAAGGGTACAGTCTTGTCCAGAATCTGAAAATGATCACGTCCCAGAAAGAACGGTCTGCACTTCAAAACGGCCCATACTGAGGGGCCGGTTCATATTGGGACCAATCATTTCTGGACGCGCAGGCGTTCTTACACAGAGAGCGTTGGACCGCATACACGGTCTTTTTCACGCCGCAAAGGAAAACGAACGGTTCAAATTTTGACATGCTCTCTTTTGTATATTCTAACCTCATCGGGCTTCGGAGAGACCCCTCCCCCAAACGGAACGTACCTCTCGTGCTCCGAAACAAACATTAATACAACCGTTGGTTTTCTCCGGATTTTGTTCGTCTGCGTATGCTCATTTTAATGTCCGGTGCGAACCACAATTGTGAGTGATATAGAATGTAAGTTCAGTGAATCTTGTCGTCTTCATGGAAAACCACACCTGTGTGAAAAGTGAACATCAGTGAAAATAAATGGAAATATAGTTATAACTTGTGAAGGTTGGCGACCGAGAGTCATAGTACTGGTTTGCTAAACAGCTGAGAGCACCCCAGTGACATGATACAAATCACATTGTGAAGGACCTCTCGTGGAAATATACGTGGAATGAAGTGTGTTACACGTGTAATATTTCGAAAACCAACAAATACCCTGACTGACATATAGGGGAATTCCATACATATCGATAAGGATAACGAGGGCTTATTTGAGCGATTTGAGTTTGAACTGCCTTCCGGACCCTACAAGTCATAGGGCTGTTCATGTCTCATTGTCCAACGCATTCTTGACATCCCCATATTGTCTGCATGATTCACAAGCAGGTGAACATTTGTTGTGAATTTCATCAAGAAAGAATAAATCTTGTAGTCACATACACCTGCTGGATATCGTGGATGTATTCGGAATGGTGCAACCTCAACTGTAAACAATGGATATCCCTGCCCAACTGGTACCTGCTCCATTCGCGACATCTCGTCCGATTCCATCAAAGACATCTGACATCGCCTTTTAGGATAAAGGACATGTGTCCACTCACATATTCCTCGGGGTTTAACCCTACAATGCGGAGATTTGATTATATAATAAAATAAATCGAATATCCTCTTGAGTCTGTCTCTTGAAAGTCTCGTCCAATTGTTTGTATTTTTCTTGGTTTCTGAAGAAAGCTGACTTACATGAGTCTATGTGTACAACATAATGACGGTTTCCGAGTCAGTATATGGTGCTACGAGAGTGTGCCGAGTGGTGCCTGATCATCGTTTTGACGTAATCAACCTCTCTTAGATTTTACCTCCGCCACGCAGGTCTGCGGGAGGCTCGTGTTGTTCTTGTTCTTGCGACTTTTTGAAATACGCATGCGCTAAGAAAATGTTATCTCTGCCACACTTTTCTTTTCAAGCTCCGATCTCACATGACAACCCTGTCTACAGGCACGTTGGAATTCATCTGCAACTATATTCGGTGGAATGAATTATTGTTTCGTTGATTTCCGTTCAGACATCAATTCTCTTACGTCAACACATAGGAAACTTCAGTCGCTTAAAAGCTGTCGATGGACACATCAGTCATTGTCTTCAGATAGTACCATTTTCACTGAACAGTAAGTACATGTATATACACTTTAAGATCCTTGAATTGCTTATATACCAATGAAGATGAGCCGCAACCTTGTCAGTGGTTCAGCTAATTTGCATACAGTCATAGGCGACTGTCTTAGTGTAGCCTGTGTAAATATTCTACCACCATGCCGTCGTATTTGCTACCTCATGTTTTTATTATTTTTTTATATGGTGATCATAACCTGCACTGTACGGTCGAGGGGGGGGCTAACTCTTAAGAGAAAGCGCATGTGAGAATTCTCGGAGGTGTATTGAGCAATTATAGTACCCCATAGGCTGAAACCACGCTGTTTTGTGGACACAGCGTGTTTGTGTTACTGATAGAATTTAGTTTTGCTCTTGACCAACAGGTTAGTAGACACCCGAACTTATTTTCATAATGTTGTCCATATCATAAGGTTTTAAGAGATAACCTGTTTTATATCTGACACTGCGCAACCTTGGACAAATTAATTGTTAAAGTCGGTACATTGTC
Organism: Hanleya hanleyi; assembly: GCA_036873755.1. Lineage (NCBI taxonomy): Eukaryota > Metazoa > Mollusca > Polyplacophora > Lepidopleurida > Hanleyidae > Hanleya > Hanleya hanleyi. The sequence continues at coordinate 75,590 of JAVTVY010023639.1, forward strand.
GTTAAGTTATTGAAGCGCCATTTTTCGTTTGTCAGACGTAATTGGTAATTCTTAAAAGGCGTTGCAACATCATAAACAATGTATAAAGACCTGTTCATAAGTTAGGTGGAGTATATTTTTCTAATGAGCGCGTTTTATTCTAATTCATAGAACTATCGTAAGAGTAACTTGTCACACCGTACCGCTATGATCAGGCTTACATGTTATAACCCATCAGTACATGTACGCTCTCAGTGATAGTCAAAAGTTCTCTCCCCTTGTATGTAAACACGCTCGTTGGTGACATGTTCGATAGTATTTCATTTATTTTTGTTCATGAAAAGAGACCTGAAATATTGTTGTTATTTGATATCTTAGAATTAAATTGTTGTTAAATTAATTATAGTACCCGATAGGCTGACACCACGCTGTTTTGTGGACACAGCGTGTTTGTGTTACTGATAGAATTCTGTTTTGCTCTCGACCAACAGGGTAAATTAACGAACTGCACCCCGGGAGGGAGAGCCTAGAGACAGTTAGGAGTACCACCCTGCATAAACTGTGTGACCTAATTATCTGATGGAAGTTCGTGAAAGGACTGATTGTAACTCATCTGAAGTCGAACTGGGTGATGCTGTTGTGATCTTTGATAATCTGTGGCGGTGCTCGTCGATTATGGACACGCATCCTGTGTGATCTTTCAATACTGTTCGACTCAATTATGCTGGGACTGTCGACGTTCGTGTGGAGAGTAACAACACAAGAGAAGGACTGATAATTTCAGAAGCCTGTTTATTCCTCCGAAAACATTGACTGGTGTATTGGTCTCCCAATGCATATTATGGGACTTTTTCACGCTACCCCTTGTACATAATAAACTTGTTCATTTTCTGATTCTACGAACTGTGTCAGTCTGATTTTCCTGTCAGCAGCATATGACTGTTACGTTTCCCGGGCTACATTAGTAAGTAGAAAAATAAGTTCACCACTTCTAGTCATTGTATCTATATTTTTTTATCATTTAGAAGATATATCTATATATCTATTCAGCTTTGGGAGCTGTGTCATTACGATCATCAGAGGGGTACTGTATGTTCGCTTTCAAGACTACCGGTATGCTACCTCCTATTTTGTGGGAGGCCCGTTGGCCGAGTGGTTTAGATCGCCGACATACAGTGCTGGCGATTAGGTGCCTGACTCTGGGATCGCTGGTTCGAATCCCGCACGGGACTCCACCAAATTTTCAGCACTAGAATTCGAGCTATTCTAAGATAGTGTTATCCCAAAATAACGAAAATACTGTTAGACGATCACTTTCTAAATGATAAAAATATATCTATTCAGCTTTGGGAGCTGTGTCATTACGATCATCAGAGGGGTACTGTATGTTCGCTTTCAAGACTACCGGTCTGCTACCTCCTATTTTGTGGGAGGCCCGTTGGCCGAGTGGTTTAGATCGCCGACATACAGTGCTGGCGATTAGGTGCCTGACTCTGGGATCGCTGGTTCGAATCCCGCACGGGACTCCACCAAATTTTCAGCACTAGAATTCGAGCTATTCTAAGATAGTGTTATCCCAAAATAACGAAAATACTGTTAGACGATCACTTTCTAAATGATAAAAATATATCTATTCAGCTTTGGGAGCTGTGTCATTACGATCATCAGAGGGATACTGTATGTTCGCTTTCAAGACTACCGGTCTGCTACCTCCTATTTTGTGGGAGGCCCGTTGGCCGAGTGGTTTAGATCGCCGACATACAGTGCTGGCGATTAGGTGCCTGACTCTGGGATCGCTGGTTCGAATCCCGCACGGGACTCGACCAAATTTTCAGCACTAGAATTCGTGCTATTCTAAGATAGTGTTATCCCAAAATAACGAAAATATCATTGTATCTACCCAATCTAGATAATTCACGAATTGGTGAAGAAGTAGACAAACATCGCATTGTCATTATGATTAACTAGGAATTATGGTATCAAATTATAGATCATGCATCATAAAAACAAACGCAACAATTGTGTTTCAGAAGTTAATACAAACTCACCAACTTTCCCCGAATAAAGATGCTTAACTTGTAAAAATGACAATTTGATATCATGTTAACTTTACCAAACAATTCGCATATATGGAAATATGTTTTGAAAGGAAGAATAAGTTAACCATCTGTGGGTATCGAAACAATGACCCTCCAATCCCTGAAGTTGCACATACTGTCTTAGCTAGACTCATTGATAATACTCAAAACTGACTTTATGCGCAACTGGTTTTATAATACAGAATTCACGTAAATTCAATACTTATCAGCAGATAATGAGTAGAAACATATTGCATTTGACATCATTCTCTCAAGTCAGAGACCATTTCTGCTAGAATTTACTGGTTCTACTCTTCACAATTTACGTTACTTTGTCAGTCAGTTTTGCGAATGAAATAACGTCATTTATTTGCAGATACTGACCATAAAAGCGATCTATTTGACCTCGTTGTCAAAAGCTAGGGCCTTGATTTTCTGAAGGGTTTTTTTGAGTTTGATTTTGATACTTAGATACCTCTCATATTGACTTTAACTTGGCAGCCATTTTCGTGAATGCAATAATTTGATGTATCAAAGGATAATAACGAGAATTCAACATCATTCTCTTACACACAGACCTTGCTTAGGGAACTAGCCCTGATATTTAGCCCTTATATCACCTTCGGAATGACAGTGACAAATATATTCGCGAATTGAGTATAGGGAGATATCCATAGATACTGATAATGTTTCTTATTTGCAAAATTTGATTTAAAAAAAAAGAAATTAATAAAATTAGCAATCTTCGAAAAGGCTTGGACGAACATGTCAGATGAGATGATATTTCCTAAGAATTAAATAGTTAATCATTTATATAGAAGGAGCAAACCATGTCTTGGTATTGACTTGCTGCATGGAAAAGAGTGCCAAGGTATTCAGTTTGCAGATGATAACACACGTAAATGCAGAAACGTAATTAATTATTCTAGTCGAATATCAAGACTGTCACAGGCCTCAATTTGAATAGTGAAAAGTGTCATTATGTCTCTCTGACAGTTCGATAAAGCCTTCAACCCCATTCCATAGTCTCATAGATCAAAGAGATAGACCGGATACTAACTTCATTGAAAATTAACTTTGAAAAAAATATAAATTTTCCATTTTGCTCGGCAAAGTAAGCGAGAATGAAGACTATGATTAAATCCTTGAAATTTATTTGGATTTCCAAATATTTGAAAGCGTTTTTGATTTGCGAAAATCAACGGCTGAACCGAATGTTTTGGATTTTAACAAGGAAAGTGAATATATATATATATGGTATCAGACCTATTACACAATTCCTACAATTGTAGGTTAGAAGTTGAAAATTACTTCCCTTGCCATGAAAACACTGGCAGATTGCGCTTTTTCTACAATTACCACTACCTCCGCTGATATGCCTTTCACTGTATTATTGTCACTGCCGCAGGTTTTGACAACAACGTAGTCATTTCTCACTTGTTTTTTTTGTGAAGGGCAAAGCGAGCACCAGTATTGGTCAGCCATTCTTCTCTCAATCTCCTGTGTTTTATTTGTTCATCCTTACATTTGCTTTGAGTTTATTCAGGCTGCTATCGAAGTTCGGAATTCTGTTAAAATATCTTCGATTTTCAATAGGGTTATACCGAGATACATGTAGGACCCTTTAGCCATAGGAAGCACGATACGAAGGCATTGTCCAGGTGGTGTTTTGCACACAAATAGACGTTGCATATGCTCGTGTTCGCGATATTCCTTGCATTTTATTTTATTATTGCATTAATTGTAGATGATTCGTGTCGTTTTGATGATAGTGACCATCATAGTGAGAGTGAACAAGGTCAGTTTGAACAAAGAAGATGCCATACTTGCCTGTTTGCGTACCAGAGTTGTTTACCATTTTGTATGACTGCGATGACACATGCTTCGCCTACATATGGAACCAGTTGTACAGCTTTGAGGGTAAGGACAAGAATGAATCTGCTGTTTCCAACAGAGGCTCAGAAATTGACGCTGGTCGACCACGTAGGTAGACTGTATAATGGACTGTACAGTCAGAGTGTAACACTGGCCTAGCACAGGTGTATCTTTTACAAGTGGATATGTAAAAGGTATGGGGGGGGGCTATATATTTTTTATGGATTTAGTAGTTTTTCTAAGATACTCAGGCTAATATAATCGTTGTTAGTGATCCCATTGCCGAGAAAATTAATTCTCTACGTTGTAGTTTAACATCTCTGGGGGATTTGTTTGCTGTTCGGATAGATTTGATTCCGCAGAATAAAGTATGGCGAGATTGATATAATTCTTGACAAAAACATCTTACCTTCTTCGATTAAAATTAAATCATCTCTCACATCTTTTTCGAGAAATATTCTTTTATACCCAAAGAATCTGGTCGAATGCTTCCGGATTGTGTTTTGTGAGGATGAGACATGGAATGTTATCTCGTATGCGATCTTTATGGCGGATTACCTTGAAGAAACAAATGTATGCGGTGACGGCCGTGGATCCGGTAAGTTATATATGTAGAGTACTTCTCAGATGGTATAGTGGAGAATGAAACCAAATCGATCGGAAAAATACATTCCCACAATATGCCGACACTGTGACATAACTGCTGCACCCGAAATGTTGTTTCAGCCTGTTATTATAAGTATCTGCGTTTTATAAATATCTAAAATATGTGGAGCAATTTGCATTTTAAATCAAACTTTTTGTTTAGTTTGACTACATATTTTAGGTACGTCAGGTCTATACCCAGCATACAGTCAGTTTAATTATATTCATTTGGATGTACCGTATATCTCTTTTATTTTCTCATATCGTAATATGTAGTTTGATGAATAAATTTAAAGGTCATAACTCGTGGTCATTAGATGATGGATTAAGACAATGACTTGACTTGGAACTGTGGACCTGAATATGAAATAGCATTGTCTTGAGATATTATCATTCCTCATGTATCCTTGCTGAAGTAGTATAGAGAATAATATGTGATGGGGGTTTTGTCCCCTGGGAGTTTTGTCCGCCGGGATTTTGTCCTGCAGTCACCCTCACATAATGACTGGTATGATTTGTTGGAGTGTTTTTTCCCAGTTTTCTTCATAACCCAAAGGAAATACCCGAACTTATTCCTAAATTCTGAATTAATCAATAAAATTTTCCAGTATCGGAATATATTTTCTACATTTCTAGAAAAAAATGTCATACAGTTTATCAGTGCGAAAACAAGTGGTTCGCACTGATATACTTTAATAGCATTTGATCATTCTCCGTCATTCTTTGATTTCCCAGGATCATTAGAAGAAGCAGCTTTGGGTGAGAGATGTCTGGACATTATGCATGAAGTTCTGGCGGCCAATCCGGACAACCCTTGCCTATTCGTTGGTGAATTCGCTAAGTGTATCTTGAAAGAGAAGCAAGGCCTTCGGGGCGAAATCATAGAGGCCTTCCGTGAGATCACCAGAAAAGAGATCCGGTTCAACTTTCCTCATACTATTGGGAATACAACCGTACAAATCTGTCCGGACGCGAACTCGACATATGCGGATCTTCTGAACGAGAACCGAAAATAGGTCCAGTCCGATAAAGATCGCTTAATTGCCAATAATCATCAGAAAATCTGCATCATCTGTCGAATCGAAAAAAATATATAATAATAAAACAGCACATACCAACAAGCATATACATTGTACTGTCTTAATTTCTATTTTAGTTGGTAGGCCTCTTTGACGTATTATAGGAGATATCCAAAATCAATATACTATGCACATTAGAATTTAAACACTCACGAAAATAAACAATTAGAAATTGATTAAACATTAACCCCGGAGAATATTTCGAACTGGTGATAACTGACATAATTGTATACATATGTACATGTACATTTTCCAAAGTGTTATTATGCTTAGAATAGTGAATAATTTGACAACATTACAAGAAAATATACCAGCTATAACCAGTTTTCCCTTGGTTAAAAGATAGGGCAAAGTAAAATTATACGAACCAGCAGCTGATCAACCGAAGTCACTGGCAAGACTGTGTGATAATCAAGCAGTGCAATAAAACACGGGTATTCGATTCTCACCTGTATGAATATGCTCACCGGAAATTATTTTTTCGCGGGTACAGCCCTGCTGGATCTAGATATTGAACATGTTTGCACAATCATAATTGTATTCATAAGAATCTTACAACAAAATTATATTCGGTGTTGTAGAGGTAGCTATACGCTCGGGACTGTTAGTCCCTGGCATGCCGAAATGAACCGTATATGCCGGGAGATTGCATGATGATAAGTGAAATTATTTTTTCCCCGTTGAGAACCTATTTAGGCCTGCGAAATTGGTAAAACTCCGGCAAACAAACACGGTTTGAAGGTCGGCCATTTTTGTACTCTTCGCCTCTCGCTTACCCCCAATCCCATGTGTTTTTGTTCTGTTACCACATGAACAGGTACAATAAAAGCGTACCTGAGATACAACACATATCACGAATCGTTAGATTCTTGGTATGTGCTTTAGAATAGGTTTTCCAGAAGACTATTCTGTGAAGTCATATGACGCTGTCAGTATGTCGGCACCTCTTCCCACTTCCCTTATATGTGTTGTAATTCCGTTGTTGTGTTGTATAGGGGTTTGGGTTGTCTGACGTGTGAGCCATTCTATAGCCAAAGGGAGACAATTCTGCATAGTTCTTTCACGGCTCGTAGGCTGTTGTTGATTGGAGAAGGTAGTTGAGAACAGGTTTTCCTTTGTTCCGGCTAGTAGGCCTACGCAGTAGTAACTTCGGCACCGTCGAGAACACACAGGCTTGTGTGGTATAGCGGTTGATCGTTTCGCCCATTTTCGTCAGGAAAGTGGTTGTGTTCAATTCAGTCCGTGCTATCAAATATTTTACTGGTGTATAGTCGGCTGAACTTCACAGCATTTCTTGGAAATAGTGTATCTGTCGAATTCATTCATCGAACTTGGCGTCGCCGTATATACAGTATTATTGCCCTGTGGCAAACGCGCTGTGTTATTAGTAGTGGCATTTTCACCGTTCGTGGCCAATGGTTTGGTAAAAACCGGATAAATTGGCTCAGTTGCTTATTGAATGTGATTTGAGCCTGGCAGGGCCAAATATTTTTAGATTGGCTTTTGTTTGAGATTTCTGCTATCTGGTAGTGTTAATGTGTCTCTGGATTTGAGAAACAAGATTTTGAAGTGAAATTGAGACCAGTGTTCACGAGGATTTTGGATGGGGAATACACTTGTGGGTTAATGATAAATGCCCATATTATTCGCGGCCCAATTGAAATTGAGAACGGGTGACTTTTTTTGTCTGCTAACGTTTTCACCATCCTGGTAAAAGGGAAACGCGTTTTTTTTTTCAAGATATGTCTTGAACGGTTGGTCCCTAATTTGAATACTTCTTTTTCTGTCGTATGATCCGTGATAGTCGAATTTGTCGACTGTCAACTGGTGAGACAAAAATTCGCTCATCCGGTTGATGTTCTGAACTAATCTAGGAGTATTTCTCATTTTTGGTGGTTCAACACATGAAGAATTAGTTTCTTGTTTTTTTTCTTCTTCTTTCTTTTGCACCCGATTCTGATTGCTCAGTTGATAGCTGGGGAATTTGTCATTCATGGCTCACATTCATAGCGATGCCATGAATTTGTCAGTGTGAAAATAGTAAGAGACTACATTTTCCTCAAACAAGGAAATTTGTTTCCGTTTTTTATTTCTCCCTCTCGATTCAGTGCAGGAAAGTTGGTCATTGTTTGAAATTCCACTGAATGAGAACGTACCCATGTTTCAATATTTCATTTTTTTGGTGTGAGAAGTTGACACTACTGGTTATTTTTGGTGTCAACTTTTTGTTTTGTAGGGGACATACCGATGTGGACTGTCTTTCATTTATTTCAGTGAGTTTCTGGAGTGTAAACTCACTGAGGGTCTTTTGATATATTTGAATACATTTGATTGGATTTTGATTGGGTATTCCTTAAGCTCTCGTGGGGTAGTTTTTATTAGAAGTAACGTCATTCTGCGCATGCGCAATCGGGAATTAGGTATTTTCTGCAGTGCGCAGGTGGGGTTTGGGGCAAAGGTGGACCATCCGCATTCCAAATTGGCCGTGTGGAGTGTCATGTTGAAGTTCTAGTTCTGCATGGGCAGACGGAATATATTAGAAAAAAGTGTTTGAATGGGAGATTTGCGAGTGTTTCTGGGTAGTTTTTTTTGTGGAACAAAGCTATCAACTTCTCCCTTTTGGTCCCAAATAGTTTTCCGTACATTATTTCGATTATCAATCCACTATTTTCCTCACACTGTTCGTCCAATAATGGGCTTTCCAGAAATAATCCTCCAAAGATAATCCAGACTATGAGGAAGAGGTCAAAACTGAGAAAATATTCCCTGCCAATTTTTAAGTTTTGAGAATTTGAATATTGAACAATGATATTTGGATTCTATCAACCCGTAGTTTTGCACTTGTAGAATAACCAATGGATGATATTTGAACCACCAGTAATAATTCGACTGATTATTTTTAAAGCTATTTTAATGATTTGTTCTCATGATGAAAATAACAATATGTAAAATTCCACTGAAAAGTCAAGTTTGTACTGCCTGTATGGGCAGAGATCATACACCAGCTATTGCACTGGCAATATAAACAAAACCATTTGTGGATGCCTCAAATAAAAATGCAGGTTTGCAGGTAGTTTTTGTCCAAGTAGTTGCGATTTTAATTTTATTTTTCTTTCCGAAGTATACATGTATGTCCACTCATGATAATTAAAGTAGCTGAGACAAGTTTACTTCATTTATGTTAACCAATGGTATAATTTGCCAATTAAATGGGCTTAGTAGTGTAGGTGTATGGTTTACAAGGAGACAATAATACCGTGTCAATAGTCTTATCATCAGGAGGTACTGAGGTTATATAAACATCTATTAAGCATAACAAATGTAACAGTTCTCATTAGAGAGGTGTGCGCAAGCTTCAGATACCGGAATTTTCGCAGTTAACCTTCTCGTATGGCTATAGGACCTTATAATGTACTGAATAGAAAAATCACATTTGTCTCTATTTATGTTTTTAGCGGTTGGTATCATCAGAAAGTATGATAAATAAGCTTTCTTTGAGTATATTAATACTGTAAATCAAATTATATTTTCTTGCTCCTTTTGTGTCAATATTTATCACCTCTATTACATATTAAGACATGGAACCGATTGAAAAATCGCACTTTTCCAGCTTCAACCCCAAATAAAAAGAACTTTGCTTTATTTTTGTAATCTAGCCGTTGATACTGATAAAGTTTACTTGCTATGGAATAGAGATTTTTAACAATTAATGGTCGCCCCAGCAGCTAAATTGCTCCCTCTTAACTTTGAAAACAAAAAAATGTGCCGATTCGACGACGAGAATGCATGCTTCTCCGAAGCGATGTGGGGCACCTCCTCCCCAAGTGTTATGTAATAATAAAACGGCTTAATCGCCGGTGAATTTTAATCCGTACCGTACAACACATTGTATATACCGTTTGAGGCGCTTTACCAGAAAATCCCATCCGAGATTTTCAGTTTCATTAAATTCAATATACAGAAGACGTACTATTCACTCATGTCACAAGTTTGACAAAAACGGTCTGCACTTTCTAGTTCTCGTGCCCTCTCGGTTTCTTTTATTCTATACGCATTCTATCAGTTCCCCGCAATAAGAGTCCCGTCAATTAGACATGTTGAACGACGTGCCCTAAGAGAAGAAAAAAATAGCATGATAGATACTATAGTATGATTAGTATGCACGAATCAGAAAACAGATGAATGACCTTGGTAGTTATCGCCATATAATATGTAATACCCACCGCAGTGTAAATGGTTAGAACCATACAGTTTCATCGATACATGATAAATACCAATTAGCTCGTGAAGTAATTGGGTCATCTCATTAGGTCTCGATATCTTGAGTCATACTCCACCAAATAAATGTTTTTTGTCAAATATGAAACACATATGAAGATACAATCAATCAATCAATCAAGTTTATTTGTGCAACTTTGAAACATACAAAGTATGACAAAACGTACAGGGTCAAGCAGATACTAGAACGTACTTTCGCCTATCGGATACATTGCCTATCAAATAAGGTAATTTTCGGTGCGGTGTTACTGACAGCATCTGTATAGATTTATACATATTTTTTTCTATTTTGCTTTATTTTTGTACACTCAGTTAGCATAGCTCCATAATATAACAATATATGAAAATATCCTTTAGGGTCCATTCAACATGTTCCGAGTTCTTATCGTTCCAATCGGTCTTTGTAATGGGTATTTAAAGAAACTGGCCTGAGATGGTTGCTAAATATTGGCTAATGCAACCAATGTTAGCTGAAATACAAAAACGAAGTATTTCATCTGACATATTTCGTAGTATTAATGGTTGCTGACTATGTTATGAAGTTGAGATTTTATTATCTGTAAGTTATATAACAGTATTACAGGTAGCTAAAATGTCGAAATTATACCCGCACCGTAGCTCCAATTATCAGATCGTAATCTGCCATGTCCAACACAGGTTATTGTCAAAGCCATGATTAATCCCCTCCTCGTGATAGAACCCTAGCTTTAACCGAAGGTATGGTATACAAATCGCATACGGTATCCCAGGTCTTCCAGTTTGAAACTGCTGGTCGATATAAGTTCGCTCAATATTATAATACTAACGGGTTTAAGTAAGTTACTTTGGTAAACATATAACCCACTGATATAAAACAACAAGATATACCGGAGAGTGGACTGCTTGTTGGACTTGTTTCGTACATACTCTAACCACATACATGAAACGCTGCGGGTGTGTACCGGTGTGGTACATGGTTTGACACAATGGTAATCGACAGCAGCCTACACGTGCCAAACTCATTCTGTGTTCATGAGATGTTTTCAAAATATGTACCGTACCGATTCGAATAAAAGTAATTTGTTGCGAAACTTGCAGCGATTAACACCGATGTTGACATTTGACGCTATCCCAACCTCCGGTGAAACCAGGGACTTTTTTAAGAGATCATATAAAGTCCCTGGTGAAATATATCTTGTGCAGTATTAATAATTTGTATATGCCTCATTAACAGCCATCTGTGCGAACACATTTAATCAGATACCGTCAGAGCTTTTACCGGCCCCATCTTTGCCCCGGTACACGAACAGGTGCGGTAAATACCCGTTTCAGGAGTTATGTCGCAACTGGATAAGGATAACCGATGTAGATGTCGATCTGCAAAGATGAAATACGTTTTGTTCAGGGGCTGGACGCTCGTTCCTGTCTCGGCGTTTTGAATTGTACTTTTCCGTATGCTAAAGTCAGATGTGATTCTGCATAGATACTTAAACGAACACCTGCGTATGACGGGGTATGGACATTCACCCCCTCCCCCCCGACATATCCCCCACCCTGGAATTTTCCCTCTCTGAACATATCCCCCCTGGCCCCACCCTGGAATTTTCCCTGCCTGAACATACCCACCCTGACATATTCCCCCTCCTCATTTTTTTGTTCAGGCCATTACATCTATTGACTGAAATTGTAGTTTAAGAGCTGCTTCTCATACCGATTTCGCAGCTCATCAACTCAATGTTTTATTTAAATTTCACGGCACATTCCTTATTTCATTTAAGATCTTTTGCAGCGCTAAATATTTGTTTAGTAATAAATAATTAAATAAGAAATAACAATGAGAGAGTAGAGAGAGACATAAATAGAAGTAAAGAAGAATCGCTAAT
>JAVTVY010023640.1:0-94939 GCA_036873755.1 Hanleya hanleyi
TGTCCCATGATTACATGCTGAACAGTAAATGATTACATGTCTCATGATTACATGTAATCATGGTTATATGTCTCATGATTACATGTAATCATGGTTATATGTCTCATGATTACATGTAATCATGGTTATATGTCTCATGATTACATGTAATCATGGTTATATGTCTCATGGTTACATGTAATCATGGTTATATGTCTCATGGTTACATGTCTCATGGTTATATGTCTCATGGTTACATGTCTCATGGTTATATGTCTCATGGTTACATGTCTCATGGTTATATGTCTCATGATTACATGTAATCATGGTTACATGTCTCATGGTTATGTCACCGGGTACGGTACGAGACAATAATCAGGCGACGAGTTTGAGTGATACCGTTTTATTCCTGCAAACTATACGACACAAACGTACAAGGTGTCTGTGAGCAAGCGACTGGAGCAAACTCTCTTGCAGGTAAGTGACTTATATACACAAAATCCTATCAATGCAGCACGGACCAATACAAGAAGAATTAGAATTCTAAAGCCTATGCAAAAATATTAAACGATGTCCAGGCTAAAGTCACCTGAAGTAGTTTAAAATATAAAAGAAATAAGACGTCCGAGCGGCGCGGTGCTTGGAATATAAAATAGATATCCAGCACATCCCGAAAATAAAGACCTAAAGCCGAGAGCGGTAGCATAAAGCCGAATGGATTACATAAACCACCGCGTCGTCTTATATGGTGGTCCACGTAACGCAGCGATACACCCTGGATAGTCAAACCTACATTAATAGTGTTAGTACATGTTATATACGTCAATATGTGATAGAAATGTGATGATTATGGAATGATGTGAAAATGAATATTTTCATAGAACAAAAAAAATGATATTGATATTGTGACACTATCCCCCCTGGTGAGGAATGTCGTCCCCGACATCTAGATCCATTCTGAAATCATACAAATACCTCATCACGGTCTACAACTGTTTGCTGCAATACCCAATCACCCGAGCGGAGCCACTGTGGCTGGCGTCTATTTCGCGTTGAACGCCTAACCTCCACAGGGGTTCTCACTATAGGTGGCGCTGGCTCTGTAAACACCTCTGCCGTCGGAGGCTGTTCAGTCACCACAGTATCAGTTGCGTCATGCAACGCTGGAACGTCAGATCGATCAGTCGTTTGAGTGTCAGAACGGTCAACTGTCGGAATATGTAAACGAGCCGTAGCTCCGAGACGGACGTCACTTTCGACAGGCTCCGTGACAAACTCCACTTCCGAGTCACTCTCGCTCTCCCCTGACGTATCCTCTTTTACTACCGACTTCTTTCTTATCCGGCGACTCCTTCGCACACTCCTAGAAGTGGACCTGGGGATCCCAGGCTTGTAACCTGGCGCAGATGTTCGTTGAGAATTCACAGATTTTGAACCAGGTGTTGGCAACGTCTGAAAAGGAAGTAGCATGTTCCTATGCAGGATACGTTTACCTTTCTTACCATCTTCCCGCTTAACTTCAAAGACGGGTATACCCAAATTAGGTTGCTTTACCACAGTATATGGAACACTCTCCCATCTATCCGCGAGTTTGTGTTTCCCTTTCAACCCAACATTTTTAACCAACACTCGGTCACCAGTTTGAACCGCAGAGTCCCTAACCTTCAAATCATAATTACGTTTATAGCGTTTAGCGGTTTTCTCAGCTTCCGCTGACGCTACCTTGTACGCAAAATCAAGCCGTTTCCTAAGCTGAACAGCATACTGTGTTTGCTCTTCACTATCAAACTCATTTGGATCAATACCCAAGTACGCATCCAACGCTAGACGTGGATGTCGCCCAAACATTAGGTAAAATGGGGAGTACCCGGTACTGTCGTGCTTTGTGGCATTGTAAGAGTGAACAAGGGAAGGAACGTACGTTTTCCAATCGGCTTTCTGTTCTACCGACAGGGTACCCAACATGTTAAGCAGAGTGTGATTGAAGCGTTCGCACATTCCGTTCCCTTGAGGATGGTATGGTGTGGTGCGAGTTTTCTCAATGCCAGTTAACTTACATAACTCGGTTATGACCCGCGACTCAAAATTTCTGCCTTGGTCACTGTGGAGCCGACCTGGAAATCCATAATGAACAAAGAATGTATCGAAAAGTATACCAGCAGTAGTTCGCGCAGTTTGGTTACGTGTCGGAACTGCCTGGGCAAATCTCGTGAAATGGTCGGTAATGACCAGTATGCTACTATACCCACCTTTCGAAGTTTCCAAAGACAAATAATCGATACAAACCAGCTCCATAGGTTGAGTTGTAACAATACTTACCAATGGAGAACTCCTACCGGATGTTGGACTTTTCCTCCGGAGGCATCGATCACAGAAGCGAACTTTTCGAACAACATCTTCGGACATCCTCGGCCAGTAAAATCGAGAACGGACGAGCTCCAGAGTGCGATCCCTGCCTTGATGACCTACGTCATCGTGCAAGCTTCTGAGGGCGAACTCCCTGTAATGGTTAGGGAGTACCAACTGAAACAGATCCTGGCCATCTTTCTGTGATTTACGGAAGAGTACTGTATCCCTGTATACAAGCTTGTCCCACTCCTTCAACATGCACTTTACATCCGGGTCCTCTTGTGATAATGCCCCTTGGTCCGGTCGCTTTCCTGAATCTACAAATTGAATAACTCTGCCTATGACGTCGTCCGTTACCTGGGCTTTCCTCCAACTCACCTTATCACTCAGTAGTGGCAAAGAAATCTGCGCAGCACATCTGACATGCATGTCAACAGGAGGGCAGTCCGTTTCCAAGTTGAACCCAAGGGTTTCCGCGAATGGGCGATGAACTATTTGACTCTGACATATCGCTTTGACTACGTCGTCCCTGATGTCAATTTTCTGTACGTCACTTCCGGCATCAGTCGCAAAGCTGGGATGACGGGAAAGAGCATCTGCATCTCTATGACTCGCTCCGGATTTGTACTCTATGCTGAAGTCATATGTGGACAGGTCAGCAAGCCACCTATGTCCTGTTGCATCTAGCTTGGCAGAAGAAAGCACATACGTCAAAGGATTATTGTCGGTTTTGACAGTAAAACGGTGGCCATACAGGTAATCGGTGAATTTGTTACACACAGCCCATTTCAACCCCAAGAACTCCCTCTTATGAGCCGGGTAATTTTTCTCGGACTTCTTCAAACCTCGACTTGCGTACGCGATCACCCGTTCACAGCCGTTCTGATTCTGATAAAGCACTGCACCTAAACCGTCTGCGCTTGCGTCGACGTGCAAGAGAAATGGCAAGCTGTAATCTGCATATGCTAATACCGGAGGGGTTGTCAAGGCCTCAATGATCGTTTCGGAACTCTCCTGATGACGATCGCCCCATTCCCACGTGGGATCTCTGACGGACTTGGACTTCCGGACTTTCTTCGGTCGACCAACCAGCAAGTCGTTCAAGCAGCGAACAGTCTTCGCATAATCAGACACGAACCTCCGGTAGTATCCGGCGAAACCTAAAAAAGTACGCAGCTCACCCACATTTCGAGGAGTCGGCCATTTCTTCAAAGCCTCTATCTTCTCGGGATCAGCAGCTATGCCCGTTTCAGATACCACGTGACCCAGGTATTTCATCTCTCGTCTGAAAAAGTCGCACTTAGAAGGTTTTAGTTTAAGATTTTGCTCTTCCAATCTGCTGAAAACGGATTCCAAGCGTCGCAAGTGTTCCTCGTAAGTTTTGGAAAAGACGATGACGTCATCTATGTAAACAAGGCACTCTTTCAGATGTAGGTCATGCAAGCAAGACTCCATTAGCCTTTGAAAAGTGGCGGGTGCGTTGGTCAATCCAAAAGGCATACGGTTACATTCGTAAAAGCCTAGTGGACCTACGGAAAATGCCGTCTTGCACTTGTCCTCTTCTTTAACCTCGACCTGCCAGTACCCGGATCTAAGGTCAAGTTTAGTGAACCATGATGCACCAGCGAGACAATCCAAGGTCTCGTCAATACGAGGTAACGCGTAGCTGTCGCGCACGGTCCGAGCATTTAATTTTCTGTAATCTAAACAGAATCGGAGACTATTGTCGGGTTTCCGGACAAGTACGACGTTTGAGGAGTATGGACTACAAGATTTTCTGATGGCACCACATGCCAACATGTCATTTAAATGAACTCTCACCTCATCAAACAGGGCTGGTGGGATTCTCCTGTAAGGGTCTTTAAACGGTTTGTGGTCAGTCAAATGTATTTCGTGTTTGACAGAAGTAGCATGCCCAAGATCCAAAAGACTGCTGGACATGATGTGTGTCCAACGACCCAGTAGTTCCTCAGCTTCTTCGCGTTGTTCCGTTGTAATCGGGCTACTACTCAAGTCTACACCCAGATCCTCTAATGACCTGGTTTTAGTCTCCTTAACCATTTCATTATTATCAGGACCTACTCTCTGATCAATAACCGATACTGATTGCAATAGGCCACTACTACTTATTGTGTGTACAACACGTGCTGATTCCTCTGGTAACTTATTTGATGTCCAGTAGCCGTCCGGTTGAGCTTGATCACTAATTTGAGCTGTTCTGTGTACCGGTACGTAAAGGATCAATTCGTTGGAGTGCCATCAATTCGCGTGTGCCGAAAGATTGGATATACACATCTTTGTTTTAGGTGGTATGCAAATAACCCGTGCAGACATATTGCAAATTCTGACCGGTAAACAAACTGTTGTACCCTGGGATTTCAATGTCACCACCTGTGGACTCATTAACAAACCACCTGGGAGTCTAGACTCCTGTTGTTCAAGGATGACTGGCTGTTTACTATTCACATGGTTATGCATGATACCTTTTATTGTCAACACCTCATTTGGCTTCACTTTGATTGGACGAGTGTTGGTAGACTTCACTGCGCCAATCTTACCTACATTTCGCAGAAGAGTACAAGCAGTCACCCATGGTTCCCGACCAGCGATACCTACATTCACCTTGTCCATGAAGAACTTAAGCACATTGGTCCCAACAATGATAGGGACGCGCTCATTGTACTCGGTTTTCGGAACGACCAGAACGGGAGCAATCATTATTTGCTTTAATCCAGGACAGGACAACTCCACCTCGACATATCCCGAGTATGGGAGAATGTTTCCCGAGGCACCACTTACCTCCAGCTTGAAGTCATTTATAGAGCGCAATGGTGACGATAAGTGATCTTTCAAATATTTCTCAGAGATCGTGGTTACCATTGACCCAGTGTCGAGAAGACACTTGCACTCAACACCATCAACCATAATAGTGGACTCGTTGGCTTCACCCACTAAAGATGTTTTTATCATTTCCGGGCTTTCTTCTTCTTGACCTCCATGTTGCCCGTCACTGGAGGTCACTAAAAGTTTAAAGGAGTTTTCGGTACAGTATCAGCCTGAACAATCTGGTCAGAACCCAGAGAACTACTTTCGGTAGCAGGAGCCGGACTATATTCCGACCGGAAGTTTCTACCCCTGCCTCGATTAAACCGATTTGAATTTTGACCAATTTTATTTTCCATAGAGGTCAGTTTATCCAAAATAGCTTCTAGTGGGTCAGGTTTAGAAACTTTTACCTGTTTATCCTCCAACCTCTTTAGACGTTCGGCGATTTCCTTCAATTGTGATTTCACTTCTCCGAGTGCTCCAGTTTCTAAATTTTCGGAAGTCTGTGACATTTGTTTGACTTTCTTACCCCTGTTGGAAGCTTGCACACCATCGCAATCCTCTAATTCTCTCTCAACACATCTCACCTCCTTAAGAAGTGCATCATAATTCAAAACAGTGTCAAATTTATGTCTGGTGGCAGATTTCAACCGGTCACTATGTAAGCCTGTCCAAAATTTGGTTCTTAGCATATCATCAGATGACCTTGAACTTAATGAACCTCTCTCCACAGCTTTCTGCAGAGTATCTTCGAGTCGACAACCCCACGTGGCAACAGTCTCGTCGGGCTTTTGTTGGCTCATGTAAAAGGTCTGCAAAATCGATTCACCGGTGACGACCGTTCCGTAGACCCCTTCTAACTTATCTATGATATCACATATTTCGGCATCTTCTCCTAAATGAAGGCAAAGTTTACCTGCCTCTCCCTTAAGAGATTTTCTAACTGCCTGTAACAACACTTTAGGAGAATGAACTTTATCCCTGATTAGACATTTTACTTCAAATTTCCACAAATCAAACGCGGATTCCGACTTCGGAACCGGTTCGGTACCTGAAAATATGCTAATTTTAGGGACTTGGAAAGTTGTTCGGTCTGTCGTACTGGGAAGGGAAGAAAAGGGCCTGTGTGGCGAACCAAAACCTTTTGTGGAGATATTATACCTCCCGGTCTTTTCCAGATGATCTACCATTAATTGTTCATCTTCGTCCGTAAACTTACGTTCGTGAACCTTTGATTTTGCTCCGCCGGTTTCCTCCTCGAATCCGTCTGGGTTCCAGGAATCCATTTTCCGAGTACACCTAGGAAACAACCGGTCTAACGGATACAATGAACAGAATTTCGAGAGGTGTGTAGTGTGATGATAGGGAAATGCGAATGTACGATGAATGAAAGTGGTCACACGAATATATGAATATATTAGTACAGGTAATTGGATAACAACTGGCGTACCGAACTCGCGTCAAGTATTACGTAACACGGTAGTTTCGATGTCAAACTATATCACGACAGCGAGATGACAACTAAACGAGCTCTATATAAAACCGCAGAAAATGCCGTTTAAAATCGGAAATACTCGGAAATCTCAGCAAAAGTTACGTTATCAGAAAATGGAAAATCCTATCCAACTACTCTATTACATACACGATCCAGATATTCTGATCACAATTTATCAGTTTGCAATGTATCAAAATTGTATATCTCACGTATATGTACACAACAAAAACACTAGACACATTTACCAATTCAATTAATTCAAAGTCATATCAAAACAGCATTCGAGCCCTGAAAAAGAAAACCCCCAAAAGCAATTCGCGCGCACATGCAATGTCACAAATCTCGCCAAAGTCATTCAGATTCGTTCGTTATTCACGCGTTCGGTATTCAATGTCAGCATTCAAGTTCTGTGTTCAATAATAAAGTATCAAATTTCAGTTCAATTCAAATACAATTATACAGTTCAGCAACCAATTTCACGAATTCAGTCAATGTTCTGTTAACAGTTCTGCAGCGAATCAAATGAATCAGTAAATTTTCAGTAAAAGTACGACTCAATTATTTTTCATACAGGTCCGGTCACAAATTATATGTAAATATTCGATGTTCAGACGAAATATCCGTCCAAATCTCCAATCTTAACTCGGCACTCAATAAACCCGTCCCCCATCGGGCGCCAATTTGTCACCGGGTACGGTACGAGACAATAATCAGGCGACGAGTTTGAGTGATACCGTTTTATTCCTGCAAACTATACGACACAAACGTACAAGGTGTCTGTGAGCAAGCGACTGGAGCAAACTCTCTTGCAGGTAAGTGACTTATATACACAAAATCCTATCAATGCAGCACGGACCAATACAAGAAGAATTAGAATTCTAAAGCCTATGCAAAAATATTAAACGATGTCCAGGCTAAAGTCACCTGAAGTAGTTTAAAATATAAAAGAAATAAGACGTCCGAGCGGCGCGGTGCTTGGAATATAAAATAGATATCCAGCACATCCCGAAAATAAAGACCTAAAGCCGAGAGCGGTAGCATAAAGCCGAATGGATTACATAAACCACCGCGTCGTCTTATATGGTGGTCCACGTAACGCAGCGATACACCCTGGATAGTCAAACCTACATTAATAGTGTTAGTACATGTTATATACGTCAATATGTGATAGAAATGTGATGATTATGGAATGATGTGAAAATGAATATTTTCATAGAACAAAAAAAATGATATTGTGACAGTTACATGTCTCCTGCTTATATAGGAGAGCTAGGAACAGTGAAATTAACCGTGTACTTCCTATTTCAAGCATTATTTGAGGAACCGAATATATTTTCGCTATAATTGGGAAATACCATATGTCACCAGAAACTTGGAACAACAATATCTGATGATTACATCTATGATTACATCGACAAACTTACCTGATTGAATTAATTGTATATCTATTTAATTATCTGATTCAAGAATAAACTGTTATAGATATTATTCAACTAGATATATCTGACTTGAAGTTGTTTCTTGTGGAACTGTTCAAATATTGGAAACTGTGATGCCAAGAAGATTACACTATCCGAAATAACTGGTTACAAACTGTCATCCATTAGAAAGTACATAAGTAATCTTAGAACGATTACAAACGTCATCTATAGAAAATGGGAATCACTAATGTCATCCAAAGATTAAGATATCACTGATGAAAGGAGGTAAACAAGGCGTCACTAATCCTTTTCGTTCAGGCCAATTGGTGCTTTGGTGTGCAGTTGAAAGATCCAGTAACGTTCGCGCTCATGGCGGCGTTTCGTGCTGATGTCTGTGTCTGGATCTGAAGTCATAACCTCGATGATTTGATAGCTGATGTTAGCCACACTGTGGCCAGCTGACCAGCAGTGTCTGCATGGGGGCTGGGTTGGGGCTATGATTCCGTGTATCATTGAAGTGTTCAGACTAGGACATCCTTCAGATTCGGGCTGCGACGAAATGCCAGTAGTGGTGGCTCTTTAAAGATGTCACGACATTGGTCGGATGCTTATGGTGGCCGAGAGGGGCCATCGTCACTTCGCCATCGTGCCATAGGGCGATAGAGCGATAGAGCGATGGCGATAGAGCGATAGAGCGATGGCGATAGAGCGATAGAGCGATGGCGATAGAGCGATAGAGCGATGGCGATAGAGCTATGGCGATAGAGCGATAGAGCGATGGCGATAGAGCGAAGTACATGACTGCGCATGACTACACCAAAACGAGACAAGTCGACATTTTTGCCTACCTTTGTGTTCACGGTATTTGTCGGTACAAGATTTTCATGGCGGTCAAAATGAATATCAACGCCATGCATACTAAGAAAAATTCTGTACAAGAAAGCGACTCTGAGTTTATTCAAGGAATGCCATTATGAATATATATTAAAAAAAAGATCTTTGATCAATGACACGGAGGGGGGAAGGATTGACGCTTATTAATGTTCAATTATTGGAGAACGTTGATAGGATATTATTTTATTAAGATTTGTTTCTCCCCCTATACTCCCGCATTGCACAAAAAACGGAATGTCTCAAAGGGCGGAGACCAAGGACCACTTCGCCTCTCCACCCTCAATAATTACGAGGGGGTGCCTTGAAATGGGCCGAAAATTAGTAGAGAAGCGTGTGAAATAAATCTAAAATTACATGAGGGTGTACCCCGACCCACCTCTTTAATTCTTCCGCGGGTCTAAATTTGTCCTGACTGGTTTTAAATTGCAGTTTTATGCCAAGTACCAACATTTTCTCAGTGGGTTCGTACTAAATGGAATTTAGACTGGTCACAAGGTGACTTTAAGCTATTAGGTCTTGTGTTTACAAACAATTTGGCCGAAAAGGTTGAAAAAATTACAAAGATAAATTAAAAGATATTGTCATACTCATGAAGATATGGTCCAAAATAGGATTGACTTCACTAGGACGAAATGTCATTTTAAAAAAGCTTGTTGTTGCCGAAACTCATCCATCTATTTTCCTCTCTTCCAAACCCACCCGAACCACTTATAAATGAATTCCAGAAACGCTGTTTTGAATTTGTTTGGAACTCGAAATTTCTGTTAAACGACTTGAACATGGCGGTTTAGATAATCCTATTGTTAATATGTAATCCAGACACAAAACATATCGTGGATTAGGATATTACAAGCTGACAATTCCAAGTGGGGTAATATTTTGAAAATGTATATGCCAAAGAATATAGACCCAATAGGAGTTGGTTCAGCATTCTTAAGAACTAATATTATACGAACGATGGAAAACGTATTTTGGAGGGACACGCTTCTAGCCTGGACAGAATTTCAAATAAAACTAGAGGACTGTCAAACGTTCTCGAATGAAATGGTACAATGAAAAAATTAAAATTGATAATAAAGCTCTACATTTAGGTCACTGGGATGGAAAAGGTGTGCGGTTTGTAAATGATATTTTAGATAATAACGGATTTTTTTTGTCATTTGACTCTTTTGAGTCCATTTATAAATGCGCAGCCAATTTTCTGGAATAATTATCAGTATGTCAGGCAAGTAGTATATAAAACTGATATTAACGCAACTTGACCTTTGACCTAAAAAGTTTGCATAGTGGGGAGAAAAACTACCTCCGAACACAGAAGAGTTTCAATTTTTGCAGGTCACTGCGCAGGTCAAATGGTTGTCATGGTGACGTCATTTCCGGTCACGTGACGTTTGGGGGCAATTATTCCTCCGCGGTGATGCGGTCGCGAGAAAAAGCCTCCGCGTACAGAAAAATAGTCTCAAATACGCGGGAAGCTGGGAGAAATTCTCCGGCAATCTTCGGCAATCTCCGGGACATTTTGGGGGGGGGAGAGGGGCCCCTAGTGGACCGATTGGGTCGAGCGAGGTGTCAAAGTGAAGCGCTCCTCCAGGGCGATCAAGTAGTGGGTGGGTGTATGTAAAATTAGGATTTGTCCCAAAAATACAAAAAATGGAACACGGATTTTAACCCTACAATAGGGGAAACCCCTATCAACCATGTTCAAAAGGGCTAATATCGGTCTCCGGCTTATCGGGCCTGCCTATCAAGTCATGGGTGGGTGCATGTAAATTGACGATTTGTCCCCGAAAATATAAAAAGCGGAACACGGATTTTACCCCTAAAATCGTGCCTGATTCGCACATTTGCATCTGCACGGGAAAATGCCTGTATGTGTATAGGGGTGGTCATTTTTGTGGACTTTACTATGGGTTGTGGTGTCTTGTTTTCTTCGTCTCACCACGTAAAACACGATGGGCAGGGTCTCGGAGCTAAGCGGTGAAAATTTTCGAAAAATTTCCTGCGCGCATGCGTAGTGGGTAAATAGTGCTGGGTGGCTGTTTTGGGGTCTAGGTGAGCCCCAAGTGGTCCGATAGTGTCGTACGAGGTCTTATTTTGAAGCCCTCGTGGAGGAGCATCCGACTGGGCTAATGCATCAATATTCTGCGCATGCGCAGTCTTGCCGTAGTATAGAAAGCAGGCATTTTGGGGGTGCGTGGGAGTGTGCTTGGGGTAGAGATGGACCACTATTGGTCCGAATGGGTCGTGGGAGGGATCAAAGTGAAGCTTTTGTGTGGTAGAGTCAGAATGGCGTGCTTTTTATTGTAAGTCGCGTCAATTTGCGCATGCGCAGTTGAGTGTTGTAAGTAAAGTGGTCATTTTGGGGGTGCGTGGGGGTGTGTTTGGGGTAGAGATGGACCACTATTGGTCCGAATGCGCCGTGGGAGGTGTCATTTTCTAGCTGACTGTATCTATGTTGGCCATAATAATAACCTAAGTATGTATGACCAGTTACATCCGGGGACCTTTGTTTTACATCCGGGACCTCATCTTACATCCGGGGTTTTCATTGTTTTACATCCGGGACTGTGGTTTTACATCCGGATGCTACAATATATGTCTTGTATTATAAAATATATGTCTTGTATTATACAATATCTGTCCTGTATTATTCAATATCCGTCCTGTATTATACAATATATGTCCTGTATTATTCAATATCAGTCCTGTATTATACAATATCTGTCCTGTATTATACCATATCTGTGCTGAATTTTACAGTATATCTTGTATTCTACCATATCTGTGCTGTATTATACCATATCTCTCCTATGTTATACAATATCTGTCCTGTGTTATACAATATCTGTCCTGTATTGTACCATATATGTCCTGTATTCTGACTCTACCCCACAAAAGCTTCACTTTGACACCTCCCACGAACCATTTGGACCAATAGTGGTCTATCTCTATCCCAAACACACCCCTACGCACCCCCAAAATGGCTGCTTTCTATACTACGGCCAGACTGCGCATGCGCAGAATATTGAAAAGGGACGATACATTAGTTCAGTCGGATGCTCCTCCGCGCGAGCTTCAAAATAAGACCTCTTGCGACACCATCGGACCACTAGGGACTCACCTAGACCCCAAAACGGCCACCCAGAACCATTTACCCACTACGCATGCGCGCAGTGACTTTTAAATAAAAATCACCGCTTAGCTTCGCGATCCCGCCCATCGTGTTCTACGTGGTGAGACATGAAAAACAAGATCTAACAACCCATATCGCAATGAACATGTGTGAATTGCCAAGTATGGCATATCCATTCAGCCAGTAGGCCTATGGGCCTATCCAGACCTCCGTGAACTTTTCGAAAAATTTCACCGCTTAGCACAGAGACCCATCCCATCGTGTTTTACGTGATGAGACGAAGAAAACAAGACCCCATAACCCATAGTAAAATCCACAAAATAATGACCACCCCTATACCCATATAGGCATTTTCCCGTACAGATGTAAATGTGCGAATCAGGCCCTATTTTAGGGGTAAAGTCCGTGTTCCGCTTTTTATATTTTCGGGACAAATTCTAATTGTACATACACCCATCAATGACTTGATCGCCCTGGAAGAGCGCTTCACTTTGACACCTCATTCAACCCAATCGGTCCACTAGGGGCCCCTCTCGCTCCCAAAATGTCCCGTAGATTGCCGGAGAATTTCCCTCAGCTCTCCGCGTATTTGGGACTACTTTTTCTGTCCACGGAGGCTTTTTCCCGCGACCGCATCACCGTCGACGGCTTCACCGCGAAGTAATACATGCCCCAAAGGTCACGTGACCGGAAGTGACGTCACCATGGCAACCACTTGATCTGAAAATTGGAACTCTTCTGTGTTCGGAGGTAGTTTTTCTCCCCAATATGCAAATTTTTTAGGTCAAAGGTCAAGTTGTGTCAATATCAGTTTTATATACTACTCAAGCAGTACGGAAAGCCGCAAACAACACGAGATTTGGACTATTACAGAAACAATATATGATACCGTTGATACCGCCTCCTATTTCACTATTAATAAGTGTAAAAAAAGGCTGTAAAATGTTATATAGAAATCTCTTGACCTTTAAATTTACTGTACTAAACAGTTCTTGAAAAAAATTATAGTGATTCGGAATGGTATATATGGAATAATAATGTAACAAAGAGATGTGAAATATAAATGGTTTCGATACAGAATTATTAACCGAATATTAACTACCAACATTTTTGCACATAAACTTTACCCTGATATATCTAACTTATGTGCATTTTGTAGCAAAGTCCCAGAGACTATTATTCATCTCTTTTGGGAATGTGAACATATCTACCCTTGGCGGAGTTTACTGGAAAATTGGTTCGCATTGGCGTGTGTTCCAATTATATTTTCTCCAGAAAAAGTTTTACAACCCAGAAATCAACCACTCAACTACTGTATTTCTATTATTAAATTTTCTATATATAAAATTAAAGTAGTTAAAAATCCCTTGGTTGAAAAGTGTTCAAAACCCTTTAAATGTGCGTACGAAACCGATAAATATTTCCAGTATAAGAACTGCGAATGGCGCTTGTTTTACCAGTATTGGTCATCGCTGCATTTACTGTTTAGACTCTTATGGTGTTGTTTGCGTAGATAAATCGAGGTGTAATGACGATGTATCTGTTTGTTATATAACATGAGTTTCTAATTACAAATACAACCATTTTTGTTTAGTACAATAAAATATTGTATGTACAATGTGTATTACTTAACAAAACCAAATAAGATATATAAAACAAAATCAGTGTTTGTTCTATGCGATTTAGTGTTAAGTCCAGCCAAGATCAGCACAATCTTAATGAATTATCAGTTTCATATGACATCCGCCTTTCTTTTTCGATAAAAACGCGGAAATGGCCGCGTTCGGCACCCACAACTTCAAATAATTCAACTTATGCATCGACGGACGAACTGGTCTTTTCTTAGAAGTTGAATTTGACGAAAAATTACGAGACTATGGGTAAATCAGATCACCAATATTTTAGGGGGGGGGGGAGAGTGACCTCTTCTATTGCGATTCTACGTTGATTTTTTTACAAGCGTTGATCCGTATTAATTACAAAACTTGATTTCAAATGTTCCAGATGTATATGTTCACCAGACAGCGAATATCACTGCTATATTTCTTAGATTCTTATGTCGATCTTTTAGCCAATGTTTATTATTTTAGCCCATATACAATAAAACTTATCGGTCTATGTCTCTGTTTTATCTGTGTAATCTTTGTGGTATGCTGCTGGTCCCTATAGTATTCATGAATCCGCCTGATAATAACTAGAGTTAAGCGACGAGCTCTCTTGTGTTGGAAGTACGATTATCACCGTATGAATATACATGATTATGAGACATGCGCAGTCATGTACTTCGCTCTATCGCTCTATCGCCATCGCTCTATCGCTCTATCGCCATCGCTCGCTCTATCGCTCTATCGCCATCGCTCTATCGCTCTATCGCCATCGCTCTATCGCTCTATCGCCATCGCTCTATCGCTCTATCGCTCTATCGCCATCGCTCTATCGCTCTATCGCCATCGCTCTATCGCTCTATCGCCATCGCTCTATCGCTCTATCGCTCTATCGCCATCGCTCTATCGCTCTATCGCCATCGCTCTATCGCTCTATCGCCATCGCTCTATCGCTCTATCGCTCCATCGCTCTGTTTTTTGACGTACGATGGCGAAGTGACGATGGCCCCTCTCGGCCACCATAGATGCTTGTAGGAGTGGCCATTCTTGGCGGACGATCTGGTAGATCGTGTTAGCATAAGGACTGTATGGCAAGATAATAGGTACCCGGTTGGTGCCAGTATCTTGACTCCGCTTGGGCTGGAGTAATTCGTGTCTGTCCCTAAGGATTGTTTCCTGGTGACTGGTAGTAGGGTAGCCTCGTACTCGGTAGTATTGGACTAATTGATCTGTATGTTTGATGTAGTCTGATTTGTCAGAGCAGATCCGTCTGAGACGGAGGAATTGTCCATACGGGCCTGCTTTTTTGCAGTTGCCGGGGTGAAAGCTAGAGTAGTGTAGGTAGCTATGTGTGTCAGTTGGTTTCGTGAATAGGTCAAACTTCAAACGGTGTTGTTTGTGATCGTAGATGACGCGTGTATCCAAGAAACAGACTGATTCACGAGAGTATTCGACTGTGAATTTAATGCTATGGTGGGCATTATTCATGTAGTCGATAAATTCAAGGAGATCTTGTTCGCTGTGTGGAAAAATCATGAAGATGCCGTCAATGAATCTGAGGTATGCCAGAGGCTGGTGTGGGGCTTCTGGAAGGATCTTGTTTTCAAGTTCCCGCATGAAGATGCTGGCATAGGATGGGGCAACTTTGGTTCCCATGGCAGCGCCCCCAACTTGGAGATAGTTCTCTGTTGAAGCTGAAATTGTTGCTGTGTAGAACAAGTTTCAGAAGCTGCAAGAGGCTCGGGGTGGATATTTTGTGTACAGGACGATGTCGGGTGAGGCATCGGGCAACCGCAACTAACCCTTCGTGGTTGGGTATGTTGGTATAGAGAGATGTGACATCCATGGTGACCAGAAAGAAGGGTTCCGGTAAAGGATAGAGGGCTTCAACTTTGCGGATGAAGTCTGTGGTGTCTCTAATGTAGGAGGGAAAGAGGTGGACGAACGGATTAATGTGTTCATCCACAAAACTGCTGGTCTTTTCGGATGGGCATGTATTGCCGCTAATGATGGGTCTACCTGGCACATGGCCCTTATCCATATTCTTGTGGATTTTGGGCAAGAGGTATAACCGGGTGGTACGGGCGTTTTGGACATTAAAACGTACACCTTTTGGTCTAGTTCATCCTTTTGAACTAATTTGGTCAACTCATTGTTTATGGTATCGCTGTGGTCCTCCGTGAGGTCGGAGTCCACTTTTACATAGAACTTAACATCAGATATAGCTGTCTGATGGCCTCGTTGATGTAGTCTTGTGTGTTTAAGACTACAACTGCGGAGCCTTTGTCGGCCTTCTTAATCGTAATCTCGGGATTCGATTTGAGGCTGTGGATGGCAGTTCTTTCTTCTGGTGTAATGTTACCAGAGTAAAGGCGTGGTTGTTTCGACTGCATAAGATCAAGTCGGATTTTTTTTATCAATGACGATAGGCATGGGTCAGTACTGGGTGGTTCCCAGGTGCTCTTCAGTTTGAATTTGCGAGTTAGATCATCGACCGGGGCTGGTGTAAAGCCCGGGGCAGGTAAGGAAAAGAACAGCTGTAGTTTAAGTTTACGGAAAAAGGTTTCTAGACCATCGCGTATGACCTTAACTTCGGAACAGTCACACCAAGCTCCGTAATGGAGTCTACATTGTGATAATGCATAGACTCCACTATTATGCCTAAAGGAGCAAGGTTTTTTTCGCGAAATTAATTATACACATTTAGCGTAATCTGGGAGTGTTTGCGAGTATGGCGGTATATAACACTTGCCAGTTATACATATTATTGTGGAAATTCGACCGATAACTTTCCCCCTACCCCATCTTTGTTTTGATCACTTTTGCCAACTCTAGTTTTTTGGAGAACAAAACTCAAAATTAAACCATCTGCTCTTAATAATAGACATCCATTCCGCAATAAGAATGCCGTGGTTGCCTTCCCGCTTTCCAATGATACCAGGAAAGCCGGAAAAATGCAAATACGTGATGTAACCAAGTCTAATATTTGGTAATTTTGCACTAAATTTTCTCCTAGAAACATGGGAAATGCTTCAGAAACTTAAGAAATAATTCACACAACCTTAATAATATACATCCGCTCCATGGTTTCTGGACTGTAAATGGGTTCTCTTGTAAAGAAAATAGTTCTGCCAAATTTATATCATTCTGATAGGACCGGGTTCTGCCATAATATCTACCGAAATCTCATTCCAGGGGGAGATAACTCCTGTATGGAATACAGTATGCACTAACTTCAATAGTATACTAACAGCCACACTGTGGGGTATTTTAATCGAACTCCTGCTCTTCTTTCCACCTGACTCCGAAAATAGCACTTCAGATGTAACTAGGCAGTCAAAATTAAACAATCTGGCGTATTGACACATCTACGCTCCGTAATGGAGTCTACATTGTGATAATGCATAGACTCCACTATTATGCCTTAAAGGGTGCACTCCAGGGATTCTTCCATTGGGCAAGGATTAGACCATGGGTCCGTTTTTCGGCCACCAGTTGTCGTAAACTCTTCAACCCAAATCACTTATTTGTATATATTTTCTGAAAGAGCATGATTAAGCTATTATTTTAAGACATATCACCGCTATGATATAGAAAAATGAATCTCAAACATTCCCCTCCAAGCTTGGTTCATTTTTCTTAGAAAACCCCTTAAAATGGTCAAATTCGGCTCAATTTCCAGAAAAATCTGTAAGAGCGATTTCAATTAAACTTCTTACTCACGTTCCCAGGCCCGGTCTCAACTTAAAAAGGCAAAAAAAAGTGGGGGTCAACCTGCCCGTTTTTTGTCAGATTTTCTTCCCGTAAATGAGTCCGGATTTTTAGGCACACCCAAGGGGCATAACTGAGGCAGGACAAAATTTACTCCATGATCCCGATCACCGTGTAGACGAAGCCATCCAACGATCTGTACGTGCTCGTTTGAAGCGTTGATAATGCTGAATAGGATGGTATTATAGATATAAGCTATTAAGAAGACAAGAAGAATTATGATGTAGCAGAACACGGACGGTCTATCGTATTATGAAATTAGACCGGGGCCATTACTACGAAACTGAGAGCCACCTGTGGCAAAACTATTCTGACCGCAGTGCACTACAGCGCCATAGCAGAATAGTCCACGAGAAGCGTGGTTTCACCACTTGCCACTGTGGCAAATCTTACGCTCGTAGGAGGGATTTTCACAAACATTCCAAGAAATACTTTAAAACCTTCACACTCGACGGCATGGATGTGACAGAGAACCAAGCCGTCGTCACCGTATCTCCAGGAGAACGAGCCTCTACAACCAGCACCAACGCATCGACTCCGACGACATCGTTGTCAATGGACACCACCAGCCGAATAATCTTCACACCGGAGAGCCTACACGTCGAAGATAATACCACCACCCACAACACACCAGGTACGTGGATACTGGAAACCGTCCAGAGGCAGATACACCGCTCGGGGACATCCTCGGTGAAGCTCTTAGATGTGTGGATCTAGATCTCACCAGTATAGATCTGTCAACCACTTCCACCACAGCCACGTCATTCAATAGGGACTTGCTCCTGGACCAGATTATGAATTAACACCATTCCTCCTTATTAAACAATAAAATCTTGATTGTTTTTTCTAGAACAGCCTTATGTCCGTTTCTTCTGAAGGTCACCTAAAGCTTATCACACGAGCAACACTTGCTTGATTTAACAACTTATGGCCCCATACCCGCCTCTTTACGTCAAAACATACGTTTTTCATAGTGCCGACCAACTACCGGCCGACAACCGGCCGACATACGCTCACCACCGGCCGACATACGTCATCAACCGGCCGACGCTCTATTCGGGTATATATAGAGCCACTCAGACCTTCTTTCTCAGCCCTTGAAGAGATCCAACCGATCGAAACGGGTCACGTTTTCGGACTTTGTTCATAAGTCCGCCCCGTACTCCACCAGAGCACTGGTTTTCCCACTTTTTTTAAGATATCACTGATGTCGACCATGAAGATCGCTTAAGACATCCAGTATCACAGTATCAGGAACGTCATCATCAATAGAGGTACAAGTATTCCATGGGAAGATTACAAGCGTCATCAGGCAGAAGATTATCAAGAATTCACAGATATAGTCCTGATTTACAGAAATCACAGACCGGTCATATAATATAAATAATGAACTGAAGATGACAGAAGTGAGATAGTAACAATTCTATGATACAACGAGAGAGTAGCAGCAAAGTGAGAGATACAAGAGGAAAGAACGAGAATCCTAATCCAGTTGGTAGCGGCGTCTCCGGAGCTATAGGAAGAAAATAGGCAAACGCTGATTTTAAATATTTTCCTATTTTAATGAAAATATTAGTGGTTAAAGTGACTTGACTTGAAATATTTCACTGCGAGTACACCGTACGCTTTTAAAACCACTACAATTGGTGGCGGCGGTGGGATTAATGCATTCTGGGATAGCCGCATACTAGACATTGAAAAGTTGTAATAAGAGACTTGTTAATATAAAGTGGTTCCCGACATTGAACAATTTCAACATGGATCTGGAAGAAGAAACATTCGCACCTGATGAGAGCGACGAAGCTGAAGTTATGTTTAGAATTCTGTTTCACGGGGAGGAGTCTCTGAGATCGTCTCCACGTGAGGCCGGTTACGGGGACGGGTCTCACGTGCAACGTAGGAACATCAAGCCTGAAATTTACAGTGGTTACACCACTTGGAAAGAGTATCTTCAGGTATTCAACACCATTGCCAGAATTTTTGGATGGAACCGACAAGAAAAGGCAGACTTTATTTTCACGCATCTGAAAGGTCCCGCAACGGCTTGTGGACATTTTGGATTCACGTTTTGGTCCCAGTGGTCAAACCGAGCTATATGTAGCGGAGCTCAGAAGTAGACGACGTGGGAATAAGGAAACTTTACGAGAGCTTGGACAAGCGATTCGCAAGTTATCCATGTTTGCCTACCCAGACGTGTCATCGGAACAACAGGATAGACTGGCTAAAATACATTATATCGATGCAATTGAGGATGCAGAAACTCGTATGCAGGTGTACAGAGGCAAACCAGAGAATCTTCAAACAGCTGTCACGCTGGCATTGGAGTATGAAGTTACAATACATATACGGGAAGTGGGAAGAGGTGCCGACATACTGACTGCGTCAGATGACTTCACAGTATAGTCTTCTGGTTAACCTATTCTAAAGTACATACCAAGAATCTAACGATTCGTGATATGTGTTGTATCTCAGGTACGCCTTTATTGTATCTGTTCATGTGGCAACTTGGATGATATGACCACACGGCCCCTAGCACCGGCATAAGCGGTATTAGATACAAATCTAGAGAGCTATGATGGAAATGCTCTGACAACTCGTATACTGGTAATTGGTGAGCTGTTTCGCTGTGACAACTCGTACATTGGAGATTGGTCAGCTGTATCGTCGTCAGATATAAATGACGGCATTTAACACGAAAGACTAGTCTGTAAGGCCCGATGTCGACCCAGCATCAACTTCCCACAAATGGCAATATCATAGACCAAAATGTCTGTACAGGGGGCGGGCCGCGGTGACGAAACGTCCACCAGCAGAATCTCGCCATATACAGGAAAAAATTGCAACACATATGAGGGAAGTGGGAAGAGGTGCCGACATACTGCAAGAGAGAAGCGGTCAACAGTTTTCAGTGATGCCGGCAAGACATCATGATGTTCCAAAAATATCAAATCCGTATCGCTGATCAGTATTCTTAATCCATAATTCGTTGTATAGTCGTCATCTAAAGATTGATGTATCTCAGCCACGCTTTGATTGTGACTGTTCATATGAGTACCATGAGGATCTTGAAGTACATGGGTTCATACGGCCCCTAGCCCCAGGTTAAGCGGAATTAGACACAAGTTACGAAACGTAGCGCCATAGATATTGCACGCTACGTTCGTATTTTTTTATCAGCATGCGATATGTATCGCCAAATTTGAGACACTTTGAGCGGAGGCGTTTGGTGGAATAGCCCTGTTTTATAAGTTTCTGTAACACATTCATCGGATCAAACAAAACTTGCCCTTTTCCTTAAGAGTTGAGTTAAAGGCTCAGTAATATCTGAAAAATTTGGACAAAATGTTCTGTAGTAACCAGCCATACCCAATAAACGCATCAGTTGTCTTTTACATGTTGGTATTGGAAATAGCGAGATAGCACTAACCTTAGCATATACAGGTTTTACCTGACCCTGACCAACAACATGACCCTAGAATGTCACACGTGCATGTCCAAATTCACTTTTTCCATGGTTGACTGTCAGCTTCACATACTTCCAAACTAGAAGTCACACGGTTGGTGAGACGCTGGAACATTCCAAATGGCATGACTTTGTACTGGAACAGACCCTCCGAAGTGACGAATGCTGATATCTCCTTCGGACGACTCGTCAGTGGAACTTGCCAAAATCCTTCCAGAAGATCAAACACAAACTTGGCACTTTCCGCTTTATCAATGCAATCGTCAATGCGTGGAATAGGGAATGTGTCTGTTTTGTTCAATGTGTTCACCTTTCTGTAGTCAGTACACATCCTGTAACTGCCATCTGGCTTTGAAACGAGGATACAAGGTGAACTCCAGTTACTATTACTTGGTTCAATGAAGTCATTGTCCAATAAATACTGAATCTCTTTTATCAGATAGTTTTGTTTTATGGGATTCACGCGATATGGATGCTGCTTCACTGGATTAGAATCTCCGACATTGACGTCATGTGAAATTTTATCAGTCCGAGTAGGAATATTATCGGGAAACAAATGTTCATATTGACTGAACCGAGTTCGAAGTTCTTCCTGACGCGCTGGTTTAAGATGACACAACTTGGAATCAAATCAAGTAGAATGTCAGAGTTCTGTAATTTCACCGCTGTCATGGACTCTTCACAAGTTTCATTATTATCAGGATCAGAACTAACTACACTTACATGGTGTACAGTACTGTTAGGGCTATCTCTGTCTATGTATAACTTTTAACATATTCACATGACATAACTGTTTGTGTTTACGCCTGGCAGGAGTCTGAATTACATAATTAAGGTCACTTAATTTCTTTCAATGGCATAAGGATCATAATATCTAGCCTTAAGTGGATTACCAGGAATAATTACAAGCGTCTAGTCCGTCATTCATAATCCAGCCGTCGTCCATTAGAGAATATCCGCGTCCATAATCCAAAGACCTATACAGTACCTTCTCACCAGATTTGAAACTTCGTTTAAGGGCATGTTTATCATAGGTTATTTTCATACATTTTTGTGCTCACTTTAAATTTAACATGGCCAAATCACATGCTTTATTCAACCTGTCGCGGAAGTCCGACACATATTGTAAGAGACAGCATGAGTCAAGATCACTGTCTAGGAACTTTTTCTTTAGCAGTTTAAGTGGTCCTCTAACTGTATGACCGAGGACTAATTCAAATGGACTGAAGCCTAGACTCTTGAACAGACTTTCTAACAGCAAGCAATAACAAATGTATGCCTTCATCCCAGTCTTTCTCAGTGTCAAAACAATAAGTCCTAATCATGTTCTTTAATGTCTGGTGAAATCTTTCTAATGCGCCTTGGCTTTCTGGGTGGTATGCAGATGATTTGTACTGCTTTATTCCCAATTCATGCATGACTTGTTGAAAAATTCCTGACATGAAATTAGACCCCTTATCAGACTGAACGGACTGGGGTAGGCCGTGAAAAAATTAACCAAAGCCTTAACAATAGTTTGTGCCTTAATATTCCGTGAAGGAATGGCGTCAGGGAACCTGGTTGATGCACACATGACTATTAACATGTATTGATTGCATGACGTTGTTTTTGGTAATGGACCAACACAATCTATACTCACCCTACTAAATACTTCCTCAAATGCAGGGATTGGTTGTAGAGGGACCTTTGGTATGGTTTGGCTTGGTTTGACTATACTGTGAAGTCATGTGGCTCTGTCAGTATGTCGGTATTTCTACCCACTTCCCTTATATGTGTTGTAATTCCTACCATTTGACATGCGTGGCCTGACCTAAAAAAATCCGTAAAATCTTTCTGTAAAGTTTGCCAAAAGAAATGATTGAAAATTTTGTAATATGTTTTGTTAACACCTAAATGGGCTGAAAGAGGTGTTTCGTGGGCTAGTCTGAGGATATCTGAACGATATGAATTTGGTACTACAATCTGATACTTAACTGCCCACTCATCATCAGGTGACACATTTAGCGGTCGCCATTTGCACATAAGAGCACCATTCTTACAAAAGTAACACACAGGCTCTTGGGTTACATCACACTCATACACTGCCCTGTCAAACAACTTGGAAATGTCCTTGACACTATGCTGTTCATTAACCAGCCGTGATTTTGAAATTTTGTCATTAAAACATTCCAATATGCTATCCAACTGTGGCTTATCAGCCTCAGCATTTAAACACACGAAAGTTTCGGCCCAGCAAACGTCATCTTTAAGAGACTTTTCCGACTCCTCGGCCAATTTACTCATAATACGCGTCTAGTCCGTCATTCATAACTCAGCCGTCGTCCATCAAAGAATATCCGCGTCTATAATCCAAAGACCTATTCCATATTCCATATAACAGTATTAGCACCAAATTCAAAAAGACAATCATAGTATACATACACGTAGGCTAGTTTCCTGCAAGAGAGAAGCGGTCAACAGTTTTCGATGATGCCGACAAGACATCATGATGTTCCATAAATGTAAAATCCGTATCGCTGATAAAAAATTTTAATCCATAATAATCTTTGTAAAGTCGTCATCTAGAGAATGATGTATCTCAGTCACGCTTTGATTGTGACTTCATATGAGCACCACGAGGATCTTGAAGTACATGGGTTCATACGGCCCCAAGCCCCGGGTTAAGCGGAATTAGACACAACTCACGAAACGTAGCGCCATAGATCTTGCACGCTACGTTCGTATTTTGCTATCAGCATGCGATATGTAACGTCAAATTTGAGAAACTTTGAGTGGAGGCGCTTGGTGGAATAGCCCTGTTTTATGAGTTTCAGCAACAATGTTTTGTGACGTTGATTAAAATCGTCACATTTAACACAGGATCTAGCAAATGTAACTAGGCGAGATATGTATACGCCATATGCAGGTCCCACTGGAATATTACTGTCCAGAAAGGGATGTCGAAATTGTAATCATCTCTTTTGTCATAAAGTCGACGAGAGAGAATGCCCGCTTCATTTTTACAGAGATATATATCTAAATATGATGTGCCTGTAGGGCTATCTGTAGTTTCCTTCAAATCCAGTGAAGGTGAATGGCTCTAGTAACTGAACAAGCAGGATACAAACTTTGAATTTCGTCTTCAACTGGATCATGGATCTGATCCAAACAAGGCTTGTCAGTTACAATCGGGTTAACCTCGACCTTATTTCCCGAAAGATCATTTCCAAGAAGTAATTGAACACCCTCAAATGGTAAACTACCTTTAATACCCACCGTAACAGGCCCAGCAATCATAGTCCGTCATTCATAATCCAGCCGTCGTCCATTAGAGAATATCCGCGTCCATAATCCAAAGACCTATTCCATATTCCATATAACAGTATTAGCACCAAATACAGATGAACATTATGGAGCGGAACGGGTGTATAATTTACAGAATCTACCCCTTTAATCAGGACATTACTGCCTGCAGATGAAGAGTCAGAAAACGGCAAAGTATCTGCCAAAAAAAACAGACTGGGACGCGCCCGTGTCTCGCAAAACCTTCACAGGAGTAGCATTAGACAAATCACTTGAAAGTGACACAAAACCATTTTGGATAAATGGTTCAAAAATCTCCTTAACAGGATTTGAAAAACTCTCAACCTTATCCTTGATAGAACTAATAGGAGCAGTGTCCCTGACCATCTTAACGTCATATACACTATGAACGTCACTAACCTGCTTGGGTATAGGTCTCAAAGTGAGGAAACCACTGGGCTTTTGAAAGACTTGATATTGTTTTCTTTTCAATTTAAAACAATTAGGCATTACATGATCGTCCTTCTTACAGTAGTTGAAAACGGGAGATTTATTTTGAGTGTTAAAAGTGGGTGACTGAGACTTTGTGTTTGACCTTTGTAACTGGGGTTAAAAGTTTTAAGCTGTGAGAAAGAACTGGGTTTGTTACCTGAGAGATTAGACTGGAATGAACTTGGCTTAACAGCATTGACAAATGATAATTTGTGTGTCAGAGCGTATTCGTCAGCAAAACGTGCTGCCTGATCTAAAGTGTTGACATTCTTTTCATCAAGAAATGTTCTAATATCACCATGGATACATCTTTTAAATTCCTCTACCAGCATAAGCTGTCTAAGGCTTTCAAATTGGTTGCCAATTTTACCAGAAGCACACACCATCAGATAACTGTTCTTTTGAACGAGAAAATTCTACATGAGTCTGAGAGTTTTCTTTTTTCACAACTACGAAACTTTTGTCTATAGGCTTCAGGAACTAATTCATACCCTTTAAGGATTAAATCCTTCACTGTATCAGAATTTGATGCTTGCCCTACCGTGAATTGAGTGTAAATGTCCCTTGCCTTTCCGATCGAAACACTTTGAAGAAGTAAACTCCAATTTTCTTTTGGCCAGTTTAAATTTTCAGCAATTTCTCAAAAGCAGATAATATTTATCAACTTCATTTGCCTAAAATGGTGGGACGAGACGTATTTGACGCGCCACATCAAATATGGATTGTGATTGTACAGGTGCATGTGCAGGAGGACTTGTTTGCGACTGTAATTCCATATGCTTCATTTCTAACTAGTGTGGCCTGATCTGTCAACCACAGACTCTCAAAATCTGTGAATTAACAGACGACATATTTTGAGCAGGAAAGTAGTGCCACTGGAAAATTAACGAATACACACATAAAATGAGATAAATACAAATGTAACTTGAACATATCCGACCTGAAACTATACACGAATATTATCAACACAGAAACATGGACACTATTAAGACAAAAGATTCAGAACTCTTTCTTGTCGCGTAAGAACTATATCTGTACCGTGTTAGCAAGACGCAGAGCCGGTCAATTTCTTCAGCATTTAAATGCATATGTGGTTGACCATTCGAGTCAAATATTTGATACCTATGGGGTCAAACATAGATACATAAAAAAAAGTTCAAAAAAAGCGACCACTTAGAAGAATAGTCAAGCAGATATGTGCAATTGTCCGAATGATTTTGCCTTTTCGGAAATGCTCCCCTGGCCTCGACGTACATCTCTGCCATATTTCATGTTTTTTTTAAAAGGACACAATGTCTTCGCATATTGGCTGGATTAACCGTCCTAACCCGATTTGTCACAACTCAGTTTGTGACAAAACGCGTTTTGTCGCAATTGTGATAAAATGCATCAGTGGGGACAAAACGCATGGACACTGTATGCAGTTTTCAGGCGTCCAGTGCAATCTTATATAGTCTGCTACTTCAACTTTTGAGAGTTGAGCATATATTATGTGCAGTTCATATGACATTTAATTCAAGCCTCATTCGGGTGTTGTAAATCCGGGTGGAAGGGGAAACGGATGAATAGATTGTGCTCATCGACTCGATCAACTGGGCCAATTCCACGAACGAACATATTCTTCTCGGTGTTTACAGCAAATAATTTTAATAATATCTGAAATAGAGCTTGAACAAATCCTGATTGGACATATTGAAACGGAACCTGAAACTTCAAGTAGATATGAATTCGTGGAACATTTTTCTGAACACGGATATACTTCCATGAGTCCCGGGTCTAAATGGACTGTTCAAAAGGTAAACTCCACAGCTGACTCATTCTCCTCGAGGAGAGTACATGCACGTGGACATGGTAGGGTGGTAGTGATGTGTTAAGAGGCCTACGCCACACTATGGATAACGAGAATGGTGCATACACGTATTACTTCGGAGACAACATCACCGACTTGTGGCTTCAAAGATTAGAAGACATCGACAATTCTTCGACGAATGTTACCGATTCGGAATACAATTACAAATACGGAACTGCGGCGTTAGTATTCATCTGTGGCCTGCTCGGGCTTATGGTACTGGTGACGATTCTGGGCAATGTCTTCGTTATAGCCGCCATTCTTCTGGAGAGGTCCCTTCAAGCCGTATCAAACTATTTAATACTGTCTCTGGCGGTCACCGACCTTATGGTGGCCGTACTGGTCATGCCTCTCAGCGTTGTTAATGAGATAACTCTGAAATGGCATTTGGGTAACGATATATGTGACATGTGGATTTTCTTCGACGTTCTCTGCTGTACCGGTTCTATTCTTCACCTCGTTGCCATCTCATTTGTATGGTGTTCTATTTGGGCCAAGTTTGCGTCGCGTGGCGACTTTCAGAAACTCGCCACTCGCCACGCGCCGTGAACCTCTCCGGCGCGCGGCGACTGGCGACTTTCTGCTATCTCTTAACCTGCAAAAACTCGCCAGGCGCCACCCGCCGTTAAACACGGCGAGTTTCGCTCTATCTCTTAACCTGGAAAAACTCGCCGCGCGCCACTCGCCGGATGAACCACGGCGCACGGCGACTGGCGACTTTTGATTGTAGTGAAACTCGCCACTCGCCACGCGCCGTGGACATCTCCGGCGCGCGGCGACTGGCGACTTTCTGCCATCTCTTAACCTGCAAAAACTCGCCAGTCGCCACCCGCCGTAAAACACGGCGAGTTTCGCTCTATCTCTTAACCTGGAAAAACTCGCCGCGCGCCACTCGCCGGACAAACCACGGCGCGCGGCGACTGGCGACTTTTGACTTCTGGAATTTTCAGGACTTTTTCTCAAGTGCGCATGCCCGAGGAGCATCAATTATGCAGTTCCAATATC
This sequence comes from Hanleya hanleyi, assembly GCA_036873755.1. Lineage (NCBI taxonomy): Eukaryota > Metazoa > Mollusca > Polyplacophora > Lepidopleurida > Hanleyidae > Hanleya > Hanleya hanleyi. The sequence goes on from JAVTVY010023640.1 coordinate 27,564, forward strand.
ATAAATCACAGTCGCGATCTCATAGAATTTGAGGAAGTAAAAGAAATATGGAAACTGTTAAAAGAAATACGTCTTTTCATCTTTAAAATTAGGGTCTTCATGGGCGTCGCTAGGATTTTTCAAAGGGGGGTCGATTATCATAGCACTTTAGGCGAGGGTCCAGGGGCCGCCTAGGCCCCTGAAGCTCCGGGGTCCTAGATCGCCGGAGATGCGTTCTAAGCGTTTTCCCGGAATTAAATCTGAACATAATGTATGCAGATTTAGGGTTATATTATACAGCTCTGAGATCTTAGATGGCCTGAGATGCATTCTGAGCGATTTCCAACAATTAAACTAACACGTCATTTGTCAAATATCAGTATTATATTTTATTCTCTTGTCATCTTGAAAACACAATAATAACTTTTTGGGCCTATATACCTCGTAGGCTAACCCAGTGGCGTCGGAACGTAATTGGAAGTTGGGGACCACTATCACAGCCCAACAGGCGGGGGTCCAGGGGCCGCCTAGGCCCCGGAAGCTCCGGGGTCCTAGATAGCCGGAGATGCGTTCTGAACGTTTTTCCGGAAATAAAACTGATCATACTGCATGCACATTTATGATTCTATTTTCACGATTTTTTTTCTCGCAATTATAAGCATGCATCGATATTGAAAACATCGCACCTCATGCCTTCATCCATTTGACGTTCTAGTTATATTTAAAACATACAAAACGACGACTTATAGTTCTTGGGAGGGAAACCAATATGCCTACAGATACGATTCATTCACACAAAGATAAAACCAGGAAATCCTCACAGCCCAACAGGCGAGGGTCCACGAGCCGTTTAGGCCCCGGAAGCTCCGAAGTTCCAGATCTCCAGAGACGCGTTCTAAGAGTTTTCCCAGAAATAAATTCGAACGTAATGTATGCAGATTTATGGTTCTATTTTCACGTATGTTTCGCATTTATAAGCATTCATCGATATTGAAAAAATCATACTTCATGCCTGAATCTATTTGACTGTTTAGTTATATTTATCACATAAAAAGAACACATAAAAAGCCGATGACCTTCCATGATGGAACATTAGAACCAATATGATAGCGATTCATTTACACAAAGCTAAAATGAGCGATCGTCACAGCCTGACAGGCGAGGATCCAGGGGCCGCCTAGGCCCCGGAAGCTCCGGGTCTCCGGTTGCCGGAGATGCGTTTTACCCGTTTTCTCGGAAACAAATCTGAACACAATGTATATAGAGCTACATATAGATTTATGGTTCTATTTTCACATTTATTTCGCATAAACCCGCATCGATATTGAAGAATATGCCGGACTCCATTTGACTTCCTGGTTTGACACAAACAAAACGGGCCTTTTACACACCACTACACGTCTTGGCACTCTATCTGTAATTTTTATGTTTTTTTTATTTTATGTTTTTATGCTTTTTTTATTTTGATTTTGTTTTTGTTTTCTCTGTTTTTGTTCTTTGTTTTTTCTTTTGCTTTTTCTTCTGTTTTTTTTTTTTGGCGCGGCCAAGGGGGGATCGTTCGCACCGGACGACCCCCCCCCTAACGACGCCCCTGGTCTTGATAGTTTGTAGGGTTTGTGATACAGGAAATATCAACCCAACAAAGAGCCGCTCTATGGATTAAAACAGCAATAAAGGATCTCTTATACAAAGATATCGCCCGTTTTTCACATAAAACTTACGAAGAGAGAAATTCAATCATCCAGAGAAAATGTTAGCATTTTTTCTTACTTTTTTAATCAATATGACGATGACGCTCTAATCGCTTTCTTAATATTTCATACAGCATATTAGTTGAGGTTGCTTTTATCTTGTAAAACAAAATTCCCGTGTCGAGTGCTTTATTGTATCTTAAATAAGGAACAATTTCAAAGCGATTCATTCTGAATTGAAAACGATATGCTGTTTTATAAATATATATAGGCACTTATATAAAAAAAAGACTAAAAAAACGATTGAAAATGTTGTCTTGGTGTTAACTTTTTAAAATATACCAGCAGATAATAACGAGAGTATGCAAGTTCTGCACAGAAACGGATAACGAGTATTTTAATAAAACAATATCTGCACATTTGACAAAATTAGATTGCCCTATATGCGTATTGCATTAAAAAGAACTTCTTTCAAAAAACAACTATATTAATTATTACAGATAGCTTACATCTTCAAAATTAGTCATATAGCATCAGATGTAGCTGGAGAGTTCATTCATTAGAAATTATGTATTTTTATGCACGAGGAAGAGATTTAAAATTAAATTAAATGACAGCATGTTTCGAACAAAATATTCCGATAATTGATGCTCCCCGGGCATGCGCACTTGAGAAAAAGTCCTGAGAATTCCAGAAGTCAAAAGTCGCCAGTCGCCGCGCGCCGTGGTTCATCCGGCGAGTGGCGCGCGGCGAGTTTTTCCAGGTTAAGAGATAGAGCGAAACTCGCCGTGTTTTACGGCGAGTGGCGACTGGCGAGTTTTTGCAGGTTAAGAGATAGCAGAAAGTCGCCAGTCGCCGCGCGCCGGAGAGGTCCACGGCGTGTGGCGAGTGGCGAGTTTCACTACAGTCAAAAGTCGCCAGTCGCCGTGCGCCGTGGTTCATCCGGCGAGTGGCGCGCGGCGAGTTTTTCCAGGTTAAAAGATAGAGCGAAACTCGCCGTGTTTTACGGCGGGTGGCGACTGGCGAGTTTTTGCAGGTTAAGAGATAGCAAAAAGTCGCCAGTCGCCGCGCGCCGGAGAGGTCCACGGCGCGTGGCGAGTGGCGAGTTTCTAAAAGTCGCCACGCGACGCAAACTTGGCCCAAATAGAACACCATACTTTTGACCGTTTCTGGGCTGTTTCGAATATTGCCTATAGCCGCCGACGAAACGCTACAAAGATCTTGTCGATGGTAGCCGTCGTGTGGGCAGTTGCGATAACTATTTCCATCCCACCACTGCTCGGCTGGCGAGAGGAAGGGAATTCGCCCGAATTGACGGGTTATTGTCAAATCAGCCAAGACAAAGGATACATTATTTTCTCAACTGTTGGATCATTTTACTGCCCATTGGTGCTTATGTTAGTGCTTAATTTCAAAATTTACAAAGCCGCTAGATCAAGGATACGTAAAAAGACCTTCGGTAGGGGCAAAAAACAAAAGAAATCTGAAACGACAGCGTCCATTCTCACTACAAAGGTGACCGGCGCAGACGGTGTTTCTATGAACGTGTCATCTGGAAGCTACGCAGATGGTCATGATGCGTACAGCAGTTTCAACGGATCCTGTCTACACTTGAACGAGAGCTCACAAGCCGAGACTTCTGTGAAAGAGGAAAATGGACTAATTATAAACGATTCGGAAGCGTCGTCAAGCCCGACACATTTAGCGGGCACGGCGAGTACCCCAACGACGTTAAGTCCCCCGACATTTGGCATTCCGGGGAGGAAGGGCTCCAAGTCGAAAGCTCCCAAAGTGTCCAAGTCTTCGAAAACGCCGAGTAAATTCTCTCCACGGACACCATCGAAGTTCAACAACAACAATAAGATGCACCGTAAAAAGGAGGAGGAACGTATGAGGACGCAGAAAATAGAAATGAAACGCGAGAGAAAGGCTGCTCAGGTTTTAGGCATAATAATTGGAGCGTTCGTTGTCTGCTGGCTGCCATTTTTTGTAATCACCTTGATAGGGTCATTTTGTGGGGAGAGTTGCTACTTCCCGAATGTTACAATTAGCATATTTGTATGGCTAGGCTATTTTAATAGTCTTCTCAATCCAGTTATATATACCGTTTTTAATCCAAGTTTTCGGGCGGCTTTCCAAAAACTGTTATTTGGCAGATTCAGGAATGCAAACATTAAAATAACCAGGTAGTGGTGAAAATGGAATCGCTTTGATAAACTATAGCGGACTGTATTAAGACAATAAAGCTGCTCTTGTTGAAATCGCAGCATTCCCATTGCCTGGTGACACTGCAGCACGCCGAGTTTTCGCCATTTGTCGTGACAAACAGAGATGAGATCCCATTCCAGTAGTTTCATTTACCGGACACTATAATTGGAACAGTAGCAAATTTTCTTCCAAATTTTAACTTATTTTCATTATACAATGCAAGTAGTTATTGATAAGCTATATATGGAATTATATATACTTCACTTAATTAAAGTGATCGTAAACCCTCAAGTAAAGTTTCCATCAAATGAAAGACCATTGCGAACAGTGTGGGGAAATATTTATTTAAATTTTTACGATTTTATTACACAGAGTAAACTGCAATTAATGTAGGGTATTCTATGGTGGTCTGTTGCAATCATAGTTAGGTCCAGTGACGTCACACTGCCTTAATACATATATTTCAGACTTTGTATGCATTTCCCAATGCTTGATTCAAGCTTAAGATATGCATACTTTGAGTTTCAACACAGACTCACTGTTCCAATGTGCATGTTCCTAAATCGGAGAAATTAAATGCAAGATTCAAATTGACTTGACACTCATGAGTCACCATCTCCCAGGTTTTGGGGAAACATGCACAATGGAACAGTGAGTATGTGTGGAAACTCAAAGTATACACACCTTAAACTTGATTCAAGCACTGGAAAGTGCATACGCAGTTCGAAATATATGTATTAAGGCAGTATGACGTCACTGGACCTAGATATGATTGCAACAGACCACCATAGAATACCATGCTTTAGTTGCAGTTTACTCTGTGTAATAAAATCGTAAAAAATTACAATAAATATTTCCCCACACTGTTCGCAATGGTCTTTTATTTGATAGAAACTTTACTTGGGGGTTTACGATCACTTAATGCAACGTGACATTATAATGATCATTTGGACAACTGTGATCGAACGTCATATTATGTCAAGGAGATGATAAAGCAACATTTCAAATCGATTTTGTTGTAATTCACGTCAAGCAAAATTTAACTGAACCAAGTGAAGTATGCAGTATCGCTCAGATTAATGACTAGGGTTTTATCAGATCCAGATAGCGAATGTTGACACCCCCCAAACAAAGCCATCTCCGTCCCAGGTAAATTGGTAGTCGAATGCGTAGCTTGGCTGATACCACGTGACGAGCAATATTTTGCCCAGTGTATGTCTGGCTGGTCCTGCACAGTTGTTTGTTCATAATTTGTAGAATGATCAGCGAATGGATACTTTATCTAATATCCCACCTACAAGAACGGCGCTGATACTTGTTCACATTATTTTCATCGCAAAACTGTTCTCATCCTGCAAAAATCCACTAATTTTTCTGTACTCAAGACACGCCATCAGTGGAAAGCCCTATTCATAAATAGTTATAGTACTAGTTGCTGGCTTAATAGCGTAACCTACCACCCATCCTTGAACACTCAGGGAACCAAAAGATAATAGTCTAGAATAATTATTCGATTTGCGATGTGTGGGTGACCACCGTCCATAAAGGTTTTCACGTTAATAAGAGCAAACAGTGTTTTATATGAACGTCTAAATATTAAAGCAAATTAAAAAAAAAGACAAATCGATTTCTTTGAAAAGAGATTCCGGTTATTCTAACAACAGGTTGTTCTTTTTGTTCATCCTTATCAATGACAGCACGTATGTTATTAAACATGATCGAGTCTAATGCAATGCTTCTTTTTCCATGCTGATTTCACTGGAGTAACGTCTAATTAAAAGTAGGAACGCCAGTGGTAAGAACCAATCAAGCCAATGACGTCACTTCTCCAAGTCGCATGATATTTGTGGTAAGGTTATCCCGTATTAACTGCTGGGTTGTTTTTAACGGAAGTGTCTAGGGGCCATGGTGAAAAAAAAATTCTGACCGGTATCTCGTAATTACACGTTAGCTTTCCCGTAATTACGCGTTAGATATCTCGTAATCACGCGCTATCTTTAGCGTCCAGGGCCCATGGTGAAAAAAAGTTCTAAACCGGTATCTCGTAATTGCGCGTTAGCTATCTCGTAATTAAGCGTTAGCTAGCTATTAATTACGCGTTAGCTATCTCGTAATTAGCTATCTCGTAATTACGAGTTAGCTATCTCGTAATTACGAGTTAGCTATAGAGAGTAGTATAGAGAGTGCAAATGTCTTAGTATAGCAGGTGATGGTCGGGAGGCAACGTCGCTTCCGGTCCAAAATGGCGGCCGATGGTAGAGGTCACTTCTGGCGATGACGTTACGTCCGGCGTCACGTCATTTCCGGTCCGAGTAGTATAGAAAGTGGTGGCACGGTGGACGCCATAATTATGGCACAAGGTCAAAGGGTGTTAGAGAAAGCACACTATTTAATTTTTTTTTGTTCATTTTACATTTTACAACCAGAGATTTGCTGGAAATGCCAGCTGATTAAGGGAGGCGGGAGGGAATTTGGCTTAATGTCACACTCAAGTTTGTTTCACTCATATGGTGACAGTGTCAGCTGATTAAACATTTTATAGATTTTCTCTGTTGTAAATGTCTATTTTGTCGAAGATAACTGCTTTAAAAGATTAAATTTCCAATCTGAAAATGAATTTGTCTTTACCGTTATCGTCGCAAATGCAGTTTGAAGTTTAATAATTTTTAAACACGGCAGTATTTAATAAAAAAGAATCTTTCTGTTGGATACTATTATATAAAATATATGAGAATATGAAGTCCTGCTCCTTTCACATATCTTGACATGTGAAAAATATTACAAAAAAGATGGGATTTATTCAACTGTCTTTACCGTCAAAAAAAATGTCAAAAGTTTTTTGAGGGAAATTTAGTACAAGAAATATCATATAGATGGCACCACTGTCATTGCTAAAAGCAACAGGCCGTGGGCAGCCATTTTCGGTCCAGCCTTTTGGCAACGGAGCAGTTGTCTACAAATTCGAAAAAAAAGTCTGTGTCGCACTTATTATATGTCTTATACAACACATATCACGAATCGTTAGATTCTTGGTATGTGCTTTAGAATAGGTTAACCGGAAGACTTTACTGTGAAGTCATGTGACTTTGTCAGTATGTCGGCACATCTCCCCACTTCCCTTATATGTGTTGTAATTTTTACCCGTATATGGCGAGATTCTGCTGGTGGACGTTTCGTCCCCGAGGCCCTCCCCCTGTACAGACCTTTTTGGTCTTTGATATATGTTGGCATTTGTGGGAAGTTGATGCTGGGTCGTCATCGGGCCTTACAGACTAGTCGTTTGTGTTAAATGCCGTCATTTTCATCTGACGACGATGCAGCTCACCAATTCCCAGTGTACGAGTTGTCACAGCGAAACAGCTCACCAATTACCAAAAAACGAGTTGTCAGAGCATTTCCATCATAGCTCTCTAGATTTGTATCTAATACCGCTTATGTCGCTGCTAGGGGCCGTGTAGTCATATCATCCAAGTTGTCACATGAACAGGTACAATAAAAGTGTACCTGAGATACAACACATATCACGAATCGTAAGATTCTTGGTATGTGCTTTAGAATAGGTTAACCGGAAGACTTTATTGTGAAGTCATGTGACTCTGTCAGTATGTCGGCACCTCTCCCCACTTCCCTTATATGTGTTGTAATTTTTACCTGTATATGGCGAGATTCTGCTGGTGGACGTTTCGTCCACGAGGCCCGCCCCCTGTACAGACCTTTTGGTCTTTGATATATGTTGGCATTTGTGGGAAGTTGATGCTGGGTCGACATCGGGCCTTACAGACTAGTCTTTTGTGTTAAATGCCGTCATTTACATCTGACGACGATACAGCTCACCAATCTCCAATGTACGAGTTGTCACAGCGAAACAGCTCACCAATTACCAGTATACGAGTTGTCAGAGCATTTCCATCATAGCTCTCTAGATTTGTATCTAATACCGCTTATGCCGGTGCTAGGGGCCGTGTGGTCATATCATCCAAGTTGCCACATGAACAGGTACAATAAAAGCGTACCTGAGATACAACACACATCACGAATCGTTAGATTCTTGGTATGTGCTTTAGAATAGGTTAACCGGAAGACTATACTGTGAAGTCATGTGACTCTGTCAGTATGTCGGCACCTCTTTCCACTTCCCTTATATGTGTTGTAATTTACCGTTAGTGAGGTATGTCAGTTAAGTTATTCATGATTTTACCAAACAAATTACAAGAAATCTAAAAGTGTATATCAAGAAAAATTCACCATGAAAGACACACTAATCCAGTTCAGCCTGCTTCATGCTGACATAATCTGTCTTTACCGTTATTCAGACTTGTCTTTACCGTGATAAAATACCACTAGGGGTCCACCTCGACCTCAAAACCTCCCTTCACACCCCCAAAATGCACGCTTTGGCTACTACTCCTACTGATGACGTTAGATTGACGCGACACGCCAGTCTGACTCCACCCCACGACAGCTTCACACTGATACCCGACGGTCCATTTGGACCACGGATGGTCCCTCAATCACTCAACAGACCGCCACGAACCACTAAAATGCCTGCTTTCTAAATTACGGCCAGACTGCGCATGCGCAGAATGATGAAAACGGACAATACAGTCGGATGCTCCTCCACGAGAGCTTCACAATAAGACTTTATACGACCCAATTGGACCACAAGGGATCCCCCTAGACCCCAGAACGTCCACCCCAGCGCTACTTGCCCAGTGCGCATGGGCACAGTGACTTTTTACAAAAAATTTCAACCAATGGCTTCGCGACCCCTCCCATCGTCTCCTACAGATCGATACGAGAAAAACAAGATGCCACAACCCATACAGCAAATGTCAATGTGTCACATTGTGTGGGTTAAACATTGTCCACTGCACCACGAGTCATCTCATACATGTATGAGATTCAGTCACTGGGGTCTTCTATGTAGGTGGAGATCACCCTTGTTCCCGTGACCGGACGTCACCGGAAGGGACCTTCACATGACCCGGATGTGACTTGTGACCCGGATGTGACCTTTGACCGGATGTGACGTTAGCACAACGTGACACCACCGACCCCCCTCAGGGACCCTCACAAATGGTAAGGAATCGGTCCTCTTCCCACCACTGACAGGGAAACAGTCTTTGTGAGCTTAAAATGAGGTCTTGAATAATTCCATTTTGGTAGACAAATTAAATTTTAGATTTGTCTTTACCGTTATTTATACATTTTCATGAAAATGACCCATCTCTTCTGTGGAAAAGTACCGGTACACAGGTGTTTGGCAAGTTAATTAGCTTGGGGGTATCGTCAACAATCGATCGGACTATTGTTGACAATACATGGCAAATGGACGTTTGGTGTGCAAAGATATCAACTTCATTTCACAATCTAGGTAAACCAAGATGGTAAATCAAATACCATCTAGACGTAACGCTATGAAAAATTCGTGCGAAGTGTTCACCGATATTCTACGAGATCTCATAATAACACTGTAAAAAGGAAGTTTTTCAAAATCCGCAAAATGAGTGAAACCCAGCTGCAACCAGAAATGTTGTTCCGAAACCCGTCAACTTGGTTTTTCAGAAATCTACTTTTCGTTGTTGGAAAAACTGTACTGTATCGGTTTGGTATTGGGTTTCAAAACCCCAGATATCGTTGCAGCAGGATAGCATGTAATTTTGGTAGTTCAAAATAAAAAATACAAATAAAAAGGTAGTTCAAAATGTCATAGTGGTACTATATGAATAGCACACATGACACGGCGGATAAGCATAACAGCTTTACCGGTAGTCAGAAAGAATTACAGATTTTCAAAAGAAAATCACTTTCTGGATGTTATGCCAAACATGGATATCTATAACAGGGTAAATTAATCCTTACTTAGTGTAGGTACTTTTATTGAAAACTTCAAATAAGTCTTCCATCGGATTTGGGCGTTTATTCACCGATTCCCAAGTTTGATCTATTAAAAATGATATACCGGTACTGTAATTAATGCTCAAACTATCGCAAGAAATTAGCACAACCGGATAATCTTCAACTAAGTCATACCGTTAATTAACTGTTTAATTTAACGTATAGTTATTTTCTTAAAATTCCCAATCTAGTCTCTGGGAAGTCAGGTTTTCCGAAATAACACTTACGGCATTTCGAGATAAGGGACGTTTGAAACCTTTGTATTGGTGTTTCTCTGCTATATAGTGTTTCGAACAACACGGCGTGTTTTCAAACACACATTGCGGGGTTTCAAAACACAAGCGTTTGAAACTCTGGTATCGGTGTTTCCGTATCCCAGAAATGGTGTTTGGAAAGCAGAAAATGGAGTTTTGAAAACCTTGCTTTTTACAGTCAAGGCAATCACGATTAATGACTTTCCTCTCGGACAATTATTGACGTTCATTTCATGAAGTTTAACATCTTCGCCCACTGTGGAGGCTAAGAATGTCCGGTGGCTACGAGTGTCCGGCCTCTATCTTCTAACCCAGCTGGGACATTTTTCTTCACATTGGGGACAAGTATCCGTCCTTGGCTGCAAAGATATGAAAAGGGACACAAATCACCAGGACATTCTTATTCATCAAACCGGCACAATCTTTTGATATTTTCTACCCCCTAACAAAGCCAGAATTTTTGGCGGAAGTAAACTCTTTGATCTTTACGGTTTACCACGCACACTGTTCGGAAATGATGCCATATTTGGATACTGTTTCCCGATAATGTTTATATTAGTCTACGTGCTACCGTGTGTAATTACTGTGGACGTGATTTTGAAATTGTTTCTCCAAACTAGAAACCTGATTGGCTAACAAATGTAGTTTCAAATTCAAATGGGATTTATATAGCGCTGAAGACAGATATAATATTCCGTGATATTATATCTGAGTTTACTGAAATTGTCTCAGTTCATAGAAACAGGAATTTTTGTTATGTTTGTGCGCAGTGTATATACGACTAAATATACTGTAAACTCTAACATACATTTACTGTGAAATAACGATAATTTATAACAGTGAACCAATTTCGTCCAGCAAACATTAACAATACAATAAAGCAAACAATCTTTGGTAATTTGATTTACAAGTCTGACAGTATATTTTTGAGAATGTATTTCGAGATATATAAACATGCAGTAGACTTAAAACATATGGTAAAATAAAATCTAAACCTATGGTCTCCCTTTATCTTGACTAGTAGTTCAGCTCCTTTTATTAACATAGGGAGATCGCGTGCCCTTTCTATACTACTCATCGCGCACTACTCATCGCGCATGCGCAGTCGACCCATTCTACTATAGGGTGCAAGCCTGGCCCATGGAAGCTCAGGTAGTGAAAAACCCCAGGTCTCTCGCCCACCCTATCCCGCGCCACACCTATGCGACCCGCTGTGCATTGAGTAAAGCGGAGTAGGAGGAGGAGTCCACGGATTATACTAGGGAGATGTTGTTAAAGGTGAACTGAAAAGCTTTCCAATGTTCTGTTGAAATGTCATAAAACAAGAACTTCTATAGTTGTTACAATTATGTGGAGTAATAGTTATGTGGGTTATTGTTTTATTTTGGGTATATGAGAAGTCAAAAATTATATCGAGAGCCAGAACTTTTAAAAACGTCATCGCTTGCCTCCCGTTGTTTTTGGAACGTCATGACATTATGGTGGTCCTCGTTCATTCATCCGACGTAGCATGACGTCACATTTGAATAAAACTTGAATGAAGGGGACCACTATAACGTCATAACGTTCTACAAACCAAGAGAGACAAGCGATGCAAGTTTTCAAGACGGATTTATAACAGGATAACTTAAATATTGTTATTAGTACAATTTTACAAACTATATTTGCCCCTAAAACGTATAAAAGTTATGTGACATGTCACGGACATAATTGCTATGCTATGTTATTATGTATTGTATGTTATAGGGTTAAAGGTGAAATGCAAAGGTTTTCGTATTTTCCTTTTTGTGATCTTCGTGGACTAGTTAATGATGGAAATATCAGCCTATCTACTTCGTTTGGTTTTATTTGAAGTATTTTGTCTCCTGGTAGCTTTTGAAAAGTGCTTCATGGTTCGTATCTCAAGCCCGGCCGATTTTAGAAATGAAATCCGCATCGCTTATCTGCTCTTGTTTGACGCTAGTTTGTGACGTCACATCAGACCACCTGGCCGGACGTCAATACTTGTAACGTTCAGTTTCCGGGCTGCTGGTCTGACGTGACGTCACAATCAAGGAAAGATAAGCGATGACGTTTTGCAAATATGTATTCAGCTGGGCTAGGGGTACCAACTTTTAATCAGATTCTAGCAGACCAGATAATTCAAATTAATCCAAGTGAAGTAGATATACTGGTATTTCTATCATTATTCAACCTGTAGTAATTGTAAAACGGAGAATTTAAAAACCTTTGCATTTCACCTTTAATGATATGCCACGCTAAGGGTTAACTTAAATTGATTGGGGTCGTCTTAAATGACCCGTTACACATGTTAAATGTACGGTTAATACTTCTCGCTCATTCATTCGTTCATCCATTCATTCTCCCACTCGCTAACCCACGTTTACTAATCGATTGTCCTTTATATAAAGCTATTGCGCGGCGATTGATGCTGGGATGCTTGTCCATGTGTAGGACAACACGAGATACTTGGCGTTTTGTCGTGTCGTGTTATACGATGTTTTTCGCTATTACGCGGACTGACGGTAAACGACAGACTTGCACACACGTATTTTAATATGAAACATTTGTATAATTTGTTTTTCTATAGCGGCTAGAGTCAGTGTTGCCCGATCTAGTGAAAGCCCGTGTTTTGCGTGGTAAAAAGCATATAAATACGCTTGCCTGAGAATGATCAGTGCATTAACGCCTGATCCACTCTATGGGACAGTTCTCACGATTGTCGTTGTGTCTTTACAGGTAAGCGCATTTATTGTCTTACGTATATAGTTGAGATTGCTATTTTCCCACTAGCATCTGTATTGACTATATTGACAACTAGCTTTAAACGTAAATGGTTTAGATTGTATGACCAGAACAGAGTGTATTTGCATTTTGGTCCTGTTGACATTTTCCTCATGTCAGTAAATTGGTAATCAATTTGATATTTATTGGGCATTAACGCCTGATCCATTCTATGGGACAGTTCTCACGATTGTCGTTGTGTCTTTACAGGTTTTCACAATCTGTACCACCACAAAAGGGATCGAGGTCGATTAATGCCACCTGGAATCATTATTAAATGAAATTAACGTAATCACCGTTAATTTACATTATTAAACTTGAAGTACTGGCTTGTATCCTGCCAGTAATTTTGTGTAAATGAAATTGTATGTACAGCAAGTTATTTCATGGTGGAAGGGAGATAACTGGGGTTAAATATGTAAAATTATCTCCCCCTTTTTTCTGGTGTGTGCAACAAGTTTCTTCCCATTGGTCTAACTGAGGCGGTGTATTGACGTGGTGGTAAGTACGCTTGCGCGGGTAGACACGAGGTCTTTCGCTGGAGACACTGGACAGTGCTGTACGCACCCTGCTGCCAGAGATTGAGATTTTTCCTGTTCGCAAGTATTTTTAATTGAATTGAAAGTACTGTAAAGTATTGAAATATGCCCAGAGCTAAGCCTAGATTATCTAAGCGGACCCTGGCAGCTAGGAGGCGTGTAACGACGACCCCCGCTCGTCTCGATGACCATGTACTGGACCCCCCAGTCGCCAAGCGATCAAGGAGAACCGACAGGTTGCCATCTTCACACGAGTTGGGGGACGGTGGTGTTGGGGAAACCTCTAGCAACGTCAACAATCAACAGGAAACAAGTTTGCCAGTCCAGGGGAGCGTGCAGTCGCCTACTAGCACAGGTCTGGCGATGTCTGCACCAAGTAGGCCTGCAGGTAGTATGATGAATTTGTGTATGCCAAATGCAAGCAATGTCCCTATGGGACAGTCGGTTAGTTTTCAACCGCAACATGATACCATGTTTCTTCCGCGAAATATGATTTATTCACAATGTGGGAATGGAGACCAGTTTGGGCGCCATGCTGCCTTTAGTCCAACAGTCCCCAGCACAATCATAAGTGGAGCACATGTGATGCACCAGGCCATACCCCCAGTTTCGACCAATCAGAATGACCGTACTCAGTTTGACCCCTGTGGCCCGGGACCGAGCATTACACGTGTGCAAACTACAGAAATGGCCCCTAGTAGCGGTGCAGGAGATTTACAAAATCAACATAATTTCCCCCCTGCCTGTAGTTATACCAGTGGCCGATATGATGTCGCGCCAGTGGAAATGGGACCATGGGGATTAGCCCCAACCATAGCAACTCAACCCACCCCACTGATTAGTGTAGGTGATGACTTAGAGGCTCATGTCCCTTTACAAATTAAATACAAAATCTGGGCGGGGGATTATATTGAATTGCCACTACTTTTGAAAACAGCTGAGGAGTTGAGAGAGCAAATTTGTTCGCTTGCCCTGACAGGTAAGGAGGGTGAGCAAGTTTTACTTAAGCCAAAGACTCAAGTCAAGAAAATTGATAATATTGAAACTTGGACGTCAGCTTTCTTAATTTTCGCCAGTATATATCTGCAAAAACATCCCAGTAAAGCTAGACAGCTCCTCAAATATATGAGTGTTGTCCGGATGCTCGCTTCACGTGGGTCGGGGTGGATTGCGTATGATCAGCAGTTTCGGCTAAGACTGGCTAGAAACCCTAACATTTCTTGGGCGGCGATAGACGGAGAGTTATGGCTGACTAGTATGCTTCCCAAACCTAATTCTGGAGGGTCCCTGGCTTTCAAAAACCTCGACAAGAAATCTCAGGTCTGCTTTAAGTTTAATGGGGATGGTTGCTCCAGAAGACCATGTAAATTCAACCACAACTGCAGCCATTGTGGTGGCACACATTCAGTGAAGACCTGCTTCAAGAAGAATAATTTTCGTTCCTCAAACACAGGAAAGCAACCCTCAAATGACAGGCAGTAAAACAGGTTTGCAGCTTCAGCGGCCATGCAACTTTTCCTATTGTGTATTTGACCCTTGTAAATTAGCTACTACTCCAATAAAGCTTGATCGTTTATGTTGTTGGTTAGAAGACTACCCCAAATTAGACGATAAGAGAATACTAGAATTGGGTTTTAAGGAAGGTTTCTCATTGCATTATACTGGTCCCCGCATTCCATCTGATGCTAAGAACTTAAAGTCTGTCAATTCAGCAGAGGACATAGCAGCCGAAAAAATTAGAAAGGAAGTAAAAATGGGTAGGATAATTGGGCCATTTGCTCATAGGCCTATACCAACACTTAGAGTGTCCCCTATCGGGCTAGTTCCGAAAAAAGCACCTGGCGAGTATAGATTGATTCACCATCTGTCATACCCAAAGAATACTGGAACATCAGTTAATGATCACATCCCCTCTTCTCTGTGTTCTGTCTCTTACTCCAAGGTTGATGACGCCGTGGCAATTATACAGAGACTAGGAAAGGGGGCCCTAATGGCCAAAGCGGATATTAAGTCTGCCTTCCGCTTATTGCCCGTTCACCCTCGTGATTTTGACCTGTTGGGATTTAAATTCCAGAATTCTTTCTTCATCGACACCGTCCTTCCTATGGGATGTTCCATTTCCTGTGCTACTTTTGAGCGATTTAGCACATTTCTTGAATGGTGCGTAAGAAAAAAGACAGGCTGTGACACAATGAAGCATTATCTTGACGATTTCTTTTTCGCTAGTGCTGCAGGATCTCCCGTATGTAACTATCTAGTTCGTACATTTGGAGAAATTTGTGATGATATTGGGGTACCTTTAGCCGACGATAAGAACGTGGGTCCCTGTACTTGTTTGCCTTACTTGGGTTTAGAATTTGATTCGAGGGCAATGGTGGTTCGGATACCTATGGAGAAGATAACCGAGCTTAGAGATCGTCTCAAGGCAATTAGTAGTCGCCAAAAAATTACTCTACATGACCTACAATCCCTCATTGGAATGCTGAATTTCGCCTGTAGAGCCATTATCCCGGGTAGAGCATTCTGTAGGCGTCTCATAGATGCTAGTATAGGGGTAGTAAAGCCACATCATCATATAAGGCTCAATTCCGGAATGAAAGAAGATTTATTGGTGTGGCAACAGTTTGTTGATCAGTGTAATGGGGTGAGTGTGTTTTTGGACCAATATTGGTCTTCCAATGATAATCTCCAATTATTTACCGATGCAGCAGGTAGCCATGGGATGGGGGCTTATTTTCAGGGTCACTGGGCATATGGCCGTTGGCCAACAAATTGGCCTGATACAGGTATCACCAAAGATATCACATTTCTCGAGCTATTTCCCATTGTGGTTGCTATCGAAATCTGGGGGTATAGGTTGAGAAACAAGAAAATTCTCTTCCGCTGTGATAATAAGGCAGTGGTTGAAATTGTAAACAAACAGACAACCAAGTCTACAAGGGTCATGAAGCTGGTGTGTATTTTAGTGTTGTCCTGTTTAAGAAACAACATTCTCTTTCGGGCACGTCACATTGCTGGAATTAATAATGAAATATCTGATTCCATTTCGCGCTTGCAGTGGCATCGCTTCCATCAGCTGGTTCCTCAGGCAGACAAAGTTCCGACACCTGTACCTCAGTGGATGTGGAGCATTTAGAAGTAGAAGCGAGCCGTTTGTTACAGCATTTTATGTCACCCCGGACGTGGGCAGCTTATGACGTGGGAGTTACCTCCCTTCAGCGGTTTAGAGAGCAATATAATTTACCCATTATTTGGCCTGTCCCAGTTTCACAAATTATCCAGTACATTGCCGATCTTTCATATAAGGATTACAGCCCAGCTACTGTTCAAACGTATTTAGCTGGGATATCCCATAAGCATAAGTTAATGAATATCAGCGACCCAACACAAAATTTTATCATCAAAAAGATGTCCGAAGGCATGAAGCGCTCAAACCCAAAGGTGGATCGGCGACTTCCCATTACTGTGCCTTTACTCACTAAGATATCAGGAGTACTGGCATACGTTTGCAGTTCACAATATGAATGTGCACTTTTCAGAGCTGCTTACGTTTTAGCATTCTGTGGTTTTTGACGTGTGAGTGAAATAGTATCCGATTCAAAAGAAATCCACAATCTGAAAGCCATCGGAGTCTCTGATATTTTAATCGATAAACTTCAGGGCATGATCAAGCTTTTTATTCGCTTCTCAAAAACAGACCAGTTAGGAAAAGGGACAATGCTGTTGATATCTGACAGTAAAGAATTGCGTCTCATTGAGATAATGGAATCATTCATGCAAGCGCGATGTGGTGTGATGGGCCATCAGCTCTTTGCTCATTTTGATGGCTCACCTTTGAGTAGATACCAATTTGCCGCTGTGTTAAGGAAAGCCCTGGTATTTTTGAATATTCCAGTCAAGCAATATACAACTCACTGCTTCCGCATTGGACACGCAAGCATGTGTCATGCAATGGGTGTCCCAGCTGAAGATATCAAACTGCTCGGTAGATGGAAGTCTGAGGCATATAGGAGGTACATACGCATCCCATCGTATGATTAGCTTGCAGTTTTCATAAGCTTATAAATTTAACACTTTCTTTATGTGCACAATTTTCCTAACACATGTTCTTTTGATTTATAGATTATAGAGGGAGTAGAAGCCAGCATACGTCGGTATGGATGGTCGGGTCCAGCATAATTTACTGGGCGCAACGCAGAGCGGGTGTTAAATCTAGTGGATTTAACCTTGGCCTTTTCCGACAGCATGGAATACAAATACACTGGATGGGAGTTCGCGGCATGCGGTGGTTTCCAGGCGTTCTGACGGCCATCAATAAGAAGTTAGCTGTGTTGCCTAGCCCAGATATAATAATAATTCACGCCGGGGCTAGTGATCTCTCACTTGATAACTCTTGCTGTCTTCATCATAATATGAGCAAGGATTTGTCACATCTTATTGCATTATTTCCCAACGCTAAAGTAGGGTATTCGCATATGCTTCCAAGGCATGTATGGGCAAAGGCTCGCGACCCTAAGAAGATCGAGAAAGCCCGGAAACGTGTCAATCGCGCTGTTTCTAATAAGTTGTTGAGTGCTGGTGGCTTTGTTCTTCGCCACCCTGATATTCTCTTGGAGTCGCGAACTCTGTTTCGACAAGATGGCGTCCATCTGTCGCCTATAGGGACTGACTTCTTCCTCAACGATCTCGAAGGTGCTCTAGAGGAGCTTTATTTGAGAGATGTGCGCGTGTTCCCTCCAGTGGACTATTAGTATTCCAACTAAAAACTTTAACGTTTAACCTTACAGGAATGTACTGATATGGCTCATGGTTTTCTTGTGGCGACAAGTTTGGGGCGAGCATCTATAGAGAGGCTCGTGTGGCATAAAGATTTCATGCGGCAAAATATGGCAATTTTAAGGCATGTACATGTAAGTCATGTGTGGGCTTTGTTTGTGACCAGTCAAAGTATTTTTGGGGTGGACACACTTCTACTGATAACTTATGTCACCATGAGGAATTGGTGGAGGTGTGGCCCATGTATACATATGCTTTGTGGCCTTGTGTTTACAGCCTCGCTTATGTTACCATGAGTGGGGGTGTGTGATTTTACAGCCTCAAGTTATGTTACCATAAAAGGGGGTGTGTTTACTTAGGCTAGTCATATATGCAATGTTGTGGTTGTATCGACAGTCTGAGTGTGGAATTGCCTTCATGATATCTTTGTCTTGTCGTTTAATAAAACCATGGCCATATTTTATTCCAGCACATTCATCGCCTTATTGTTGTTTATTGTATTCAGTACTGAAATAGGGTAATAAATGAAATTAACGTAATCACCGTTAATTTACATTATTAAACTTGAAGTACTGGCTTGTATCCTGCCAGTAATTTTGTGTAAATGAAATTGTATGTACAGCAAGTTATTTCATGGTGGAAGGGAGATAACTGGGGTTAAATATGTAAAATTATCTCCCCCTTTTTTCTGGCGTGTGCAACAAGTTTCTTCCCATTGGTCTAACTGAGGCGGTGTATTGACGTGGTGGTAAGTACGCTTGCGCGGGTAGACACGAGGTCTTTCGCTGGAGACACTGGACAGTGCTGTACGCACCCTGCTGCCAGAGATTGAGATTTTTCCTGTTCGCAAGTATTTTTAATCCCACCCATTTCCCACCCATCTAACACATTTGGTGTATTTCGCTAATAATCGTATTGATAATTATGGTTATTAACACAATGTTTTCTCTTTGCAAATTTAAAATCAAGTTCTGTCATGGTTTGATGAGACTAAATATTCTAAAGAAATTGGATTAAAAGCTTTGTGCATAAAGATTTCATGCGGCAAAATATGGCAATTTTAAGGCATGTACATGTAAGTCATGTGTGGGCTTGGTTTGTGACCAGTCAAAGTATTTTTGGGGTGGACACACTTCTACTGATAACTTATGTCACCATGAGGAATTGGTGGAGGTGTGGCCCATGTATACATATGCTTTGTGGCCTTGTGTTTACAGCCTCGCTTATGTTACCATGAGTGGGGGTGTGTGATTTTACAGCCTCAAGTTATGTTACCATAAAAGGGGGTGTGTTTACTTAGGCTAGTCATATATGCAATGTTGTGGTTGTATCGACAGTCTGAGTGTGGAATTGCCTTCATGATATCTTTGTCTTGTCGTTTAATAAAACCATGGCCATATTTTATTCCAGCACATTCATCGCCTTATTGTTGTTTATTGTATTCAGTACTGAAATAGGGTAATAAATGAATATTATTCAACCTACGTCTTTGTCGTCTTTATGCCCGCCTGTCTCGAATTTATCCCACGTGACAGACATAAGACAAGATGTATATAAGCAACAATTTAGATAAAATTAAAAGCTTTGCAGTTCACCTTTAAAGATCTAAAACTACGAAAATCAGAAGTTCTCAAGACTCCGACAATCTAGGAATAGGAATAGGCGATAATCCAAACCCCATTATCTAGTCGAATAGGCAAACATTGTAACCTCTGCAAAATAGAACATGAATGACACTTATTGCTCGAATGTCCCATACACAAACAGCAACGTCGTGACACAATGCACAATATATTTAAGGATTCTTACACGTCGAATAGTCATTTTCACAGCAAATTATTACTTCACACACGAAACGTTTCATCACCATATCAGTAAAGAATTGCGCTTGCGGGACATGCTTGAGAACATAGTCAATATGCTCATAGATCAAAAGCCCGGATGAAAACGGTTATCTAACTGCAGCGCCATCTGTTCGAAAAACAACCTTCATGCACTAGCGCCATCTGTGCATATTCACTGAGCACGTGTATGTGACGGTGTGTCAGTACCGTGTACACAGGTGTTTGGCAAGTTAATTAGCTGGGGGGCGGGTATCGTCAACACTCGATCGGATTTTTGCTATTTTTAGACGACCGGCAAGGTGTGTATTATTGACGTTCACTTCATGGAGTTTAACATCTTCGCCCGGTGTTAAGGCTAAGAATGTCCGATGGCTACGAGTGTCCGGCCTCCATCTTCTAACCTAGCTAGGACATATTTCTCCACATTGGGGACAAGTATCCGTCCTTGGTTGCAATAAAAATGGATATGAAAAGGGGCACTAATCACCAGGACATTCTTATATCCATCACACCGGCACAATCTTTTGATATTTTCTAACCCCTAAACAAAGCCAGATTCAATTGTTGGCGGGAGTAAACTCTTTGATCTTTACGGTTTACCACGCACACTGTCCGGAAATGATGCCATATTTGGATACGGTTTCCCGTAGCTCCGGTGTAGCCTTGTTCCATACTACGCGAGAACAACGCTACGGCTGTAAACCAGTCACCAGATCGAGTTGTTGGGAAATTGCCGTACGGGCAATATTTGCCGACCCAATTGACCATAACCAATAAAATAATTCGATTCTATGTCCACTTACCTTTCATAAAAATCCTTGTTTATGAGTGACCGTCCGTTTTTAGCTTGGCAAGAGATCGAAACTCGGACGAGGGGGGTAAAACTGTCCACATCTCCGCCATCTTTACATCGATAAGTTTTACATGGACAGTTTAACCCCCCTCGAAGAATTCCAACATAAACAGGACTGAAAACCTGTGAAAGCCTCGCTCTCTGGGGCGTAAACATGTTGTGAATCCCCAGGTGATCCCCCAATATGCCCGACCCTTGCCCGAGGTTGGGGGGGGGGGGGGGGCGTTTGACTCCTGCATAAGTTCATTTAGAAGTCTGACAGTATATTTATGAGAATGTATCTCGAGATATATATAAACATGCAGTAAACTTAGAACATATAATAAAATAAAATCTAAACGTATGTTCTTTCCCCCTTATCTTGATGATGTTAAAGATCTAAAACTACGAAAATCACAAGTTCTCGACAAACTAGAAATAGGGCGATAATCCAAACCCCATTATCTAGTCGAATATGCAAATTTGATTCTGTTTCCCGATAATGTTCATATATTAGCCTACGCGCTTCCGTGTGTAATTACTGTTGGCGTGATTTTTAAACTGTTTCACCAAACTAGAAACCCGATTGGCTAATACCCCTGTCACGCTCTACTGTGATCAGTCGTCGACCGCTTTGCGCTCCCGGACTTTGAAATTTTTCACCAAAGCGCAGTGACATCGCCGAAAATTGTGAAATCCATGACACCAGGTAACTTACAGTAGCTTACAGTACGTTCTTGACTCGATTATTACGCTCTCACTGCGACCCTATGCGTTCCCAGTTTGATCATCAGTGCGCTCTCCATGCGCTCCCACTGTGCTCTGTGTGCTCTCAGTGCGCTCTCAGTGCGTCCAAGTCGCTGCCGCTGCGCTCTCACTACGCTTTCAATACCTTTGCAACTCGTTCATTGCGCATGTGCGGCGTCTATAAAAATAGAGCCTCCTGCGACCAGGGCATCAGTCTACTTTCAGCAGGCCAAAAACCAAGAAGTCCGCACATTCTGCTTGCCTGCGGCCATGGTCAAGAGCAGATGCACACTGATTGTGTATAGACGATGGAGCTGTATTTATACCAAAATGTGTGTGGAGGGTCAGTGGAAGTGGGATCGTAATAAGAACGCACTGGGAACCTATTGCAAACGTCGGAACGCGTTGGACGTATAACGAGCGTCATCTCAATGACAGCGCAGTGTGAACGTAGAATGAGCGCAAACAAGCCCACAAAGCGTAGAAGTGCAGTAGCAGCGCAATAAGAACGCAAGAGGCACGTATTGAGAGCCCAATTAGCGTACAGCAGTCGCACACCAGTCGCAGGGGACGATTTCTGCGACCCCAAATCGCTTCTATGCGTTGTTGCTACGTCCACGATATGCTCATGTAGTTCGCTTTGCGCTGCCATGGCCACAGTACTGCGTCTTTACACCGTTCGCGTCAGAGCGCAGACCCGTTGCGCTTGTTTTGTGCATGCACAAAACAAGCGCCGAGGTTTGGCGCTCAAGGTAGCTCATGGCGACCCTCTCCCGTCCTTGACAGTTTCCACTGCGTCACCAAATCGTTCTCAGAGACCTTACTTTGCCTCACGCTTTCATACTTTTCAGGTCGCAGTGGGAGCGCCAGCGTGATCGCGGGTGAGTGTGACAGGGCCTTGTAGTTTCAAATTCGCATGAAATTTATATAGCGCTGAAGTCAGATTTAATATTCCGTGATAATGATATTAGACCCAGGCTTAGATCTAGGGTCCCACAGCGTCCTTAAAAAGGACACTGGTATGAAATCAAATGACTGATTTTTGCATAAAATCAAATGATTTTATTTCAGAATACATACTTGAAACAGCCAGAAAGTGAAGTGAAATGTAAACTGACATTAAGTGTTGCAAGAATACACCCAAAAAATCCCAATGGACAAATTTTTCATCATATGTATGGCAAATTATGGACTTTCTGACTTCTTGCAAGACATCTTGAAAATTGCATTTTTTCAAATACGGGCAATGTTATTTCAAATAAGGACTCTGGTTAAAATATCTGGATCTAACCCTGCAGACCTATATCTAAGTTTACTGAGATAGCCTCATTTCATAGAAAACAGGAATTTTTGTTATGTTTGTGTGCAGTTTACCCTTTCCAGTTGATGTTGACTGAAATATCACAGTTCAATTTACAAATTAATTGTGTATATATACGATATACTGTAAACTCTAACATATATTTACTGTGAAATAGCGTTAATTTATAACAGTGTAGACCAATTTCGTCCAGCAAACATTAACAATACAATAAAGCAAACAATCCTTGGTAAGTTGATTTACAAGTCTGACAGCATATTTTTGAGAATGTATCTCGAGATATATAAACATGCAGTAAACTTAGAACATATAGTAAAATAAAATCTAAACCTGTGTTCTCCCTTTACCTTGGTATTGTTAAAGATCTAAAATCACAAGTTCTCAGACTCAGACAATCTAGAAATAGGAATAGGCGATAATCCAAACCCCATGATCCAGTCGAATATGCAAAAATTTTAACCTTTGCAAAATTCTTACACGTCGAATAGTCATTTTCACCGCAAATTATTACTTCACACACGAAACGTTTCATCACCATATCGGTAAAGGACTGCGCTTGCGGGACATGCATGAGAACATGGCCAATATGCTCATAGATCAGAAGCCCGGATGAAAAAAGGGTATCTAACTGCAGCGCCACCTGTTCAAAATTCTCGTAGCCCGGATGAAAACAACCTTCATGCACTAGCGCCATCTGTGCATATTCACTGAGCACGTGTATGTGACTGTGTGTCATCCATAGTATTGGCTGAAAATCATTCTCCCAATCTAGCCCCAGAACTCACTTTAGCTGAACGTGAGATTGATCATTCTCCCTTTCTCCGTTTGCACTCCGTTACCATCCCGCATTATAACGGTAAAAAATAATGCGCAGATAAATCTGGAATGCTTTTAGTGAGGGGAGCTATAGCTAACTAACGGTTCGCAGCTTCCACTGACCGAGCTGGCCGAGTGTGCCCAGCTGACTCGTCCTGCGCGACGACCTTTTAATACTGTAGCATTCACTCGTTACGGATCGATGAATGCGCTTTGCGGCTGTACGCATTTGTCAACTACAGCGGAGGAATATTTAAAAAAAAGAAGTAACATACACCATCGCATGGTAGCATCGCATTTCCTCGTATGTCTTCACATTGCGGAACACTTCATTTATAAAAATTGAAAAAGACGAAATTTATCATTTTCACTAAATTTTAGAGAACTATGTAATCCAAAGAAAATATGTTGTAGTAGCATGCCAGACAGTCATGTTAGATAACATTTAAATCACTGATTTTATAAGCTCATTTGTCTGGGGTTCGTTTGCTATCCTAGTACCTGCTCGCGCAGTGATAAGACCGTTTTTGTATGCCATTGCAGAGTAAAAAGGTTTGATTTTGCAGACTACCCATATGAAGAAAACATAAAAATAATATTATTAAGATATAAGGGAAAAGATTTAAAAGTCTTGTTGGCCTAAATATATTGCAAAGTTCAATTCATATATCATTCAAGATGTCCACATGAACAGCTACCGTAAAAGCGTAGCTGAGACGAATCATCACATGGATTATTTTTGGGTTTTGTTGGGTTTTTAGTTAGAATATTGGCCTGTGTGATCATATGGCTTCTTTTCAGTACGTCGGCATCTTTCCCTTCCACATTTATATGTTGTGTTGAATTGGAATGTAAGAGGTGGGGAAAAGTGACGACGTCTGGGGGAATAAAAAACAACCATGTGACTTGACCTAGAAATGTTACACTGATCAGCGAGGTTATTATTCCGTGTTATTCGACAATTCTTTCCAGGGTAAGTTTCCAATCTTTGGTAAATGTAAAAGTTCCTATGGTAATTTATTTTTGGGTTCCACCTGTTATGGTCGAAGTTCCTATGATGATCTGTGTCTGTATTTGGTTGTGGGTGCGACTGTGGGTCGCTGTTACTGAACCAGGATTGTTCAGCTTGAGTCAGGCATGCTCTTCGTGAAAGTGGATAATTGCTATGGGTTTGAGCTGGGCAATCGATATTGCTTCTTAGCCTATCTGAGACCGTCTGATTTACATGCCATTTCTTGGCCATTTCTTTCATTTCGAAACTTTCAATAGACATTGTACATGGAGAAATCTATTCATTTTCACGATAGGGATGCTTAGAAATTACAGTCTTCAAACTGATAAGTTGCTTCTTTCCACCGGGAAAGTGCAACCTGTAATCATCTGCGTCATCTATACGCGGCAAGGCTGACCCTGGGATCGTGGATATCCTTTTTCAGCTTATTTTCGGCAAATATATGAGGGAACAGTTCCCCGAAATCAACACCACGTGATGTCGTCAGCCAATCAGCTAAACTCTACCGACGTAACCCCAACGTAACGCGCCATTTTCGAATCCTGTGCTGTCTTACTTGTTCAAAATCACAGATCTACAACACCTCTTGGATGATACTGAAGTTATTCATATCAATATTTTTTGTAAGCTCCGACAATATATGTTTCAGAAGTAGTATGAGAAGCCTGTGATTTATCAAATTTCTCGAGATGAAGACCGATTTCCACCGGATGAAGACCGAACAGTATACGACAATGTATCGGATATCGCTCAGCAATAATGGCGACACACGATTCGCCAGCCATCTTCTGGATGGCGAAGTGTACGCAAATGCGGGAAAGTGGTAAGATGATCACTTGCTCATGTCTCTAGCTTCACTAGCCCGAAAACATCGGCTAAGGAGTCTATTTTTTTGGTTGTTGTTGCTGAATCTGACTCCTTAGCCTGAATGACTGATAGAGCCTGAAATGGAAATAACTAAATAAGACGTCAGTCGCTCAAGATCTTTAACTGCACACGGAGTGGGGAATTGAGACAGAGACACAAGAAGCATTTTAGAGAATAAATAATATGATTTGGCATCTCCAGCACTATGACAACCACCTAATGACTTCTTTAATTCGACGGAATCTGCCATAAAACACGGATTTTGTCAACAAAACCGTTGTGTTTCATTCTCCACAGTTTACAGGGACATGCGCAGAATGGGGTTGACGTTTTGGATCACGTCATCAAGAAATTGATCCAAGACGGTTACAAACCAATAGCGACGTGTGTACTGTTTATTCACGTGATCAGAAAGGTCACGAGATAAAAATAGCGAAGGTCATATCCTTACAAGATGTCAGAAAGGCGCGAAAACATTTGATCACATTTTGTCAGCATCAAAACAGTCATGATAGATGATACATGGACAAAGAAGCTCAGGTCGGTCAAACTGTATCAAATTGCCATATTTTTTCTCTCCCGTTTCGTTATTTTCGTCGGCGAAAAGGCGCTTTTCGCAACATCAGTTTCTATCGCCAAATTTTAACCTACCCTCGATCTCAGCTGTGATAGGAATGCCACGCCCCCTTACCCTATATTTACCTATCACAGCCAGAGTTTCTAAGTTATAGCTCCACTTGGACTCTTCCGGGAATCCACCAATATGGAGATTGGGCTGCTGACATACAAGCGTCTAGTCCGTCATTCAATATTCAGCCGTCGTCCATAAAAGAATTTCCGCGTCCATAATCCAAAAGACCTAACTCGTATAATAGCATTAGCACCAAACTAAAACAAAGCACTCACAGTACACATGAATCCAGTCTAGTTTCCTTGTCAGTGATTCCAGTAAGACATGATGATGTGCCAAAAATATCAAATCCATATCGCTGATCAGTATTCTTAACCCATATTATTTTCGTTATAAAGTCGTTATCTAGAGTATGATGTGTCTGCCACGCTTTTATTATGACTGTTCATATGAACACCGTGAGGATCTTGAAGTACATGGATTCATACGGCCCCTAGCCCCTGGGTTAAGCGGAATTAGACACAAGTTACGAAACGTAATGCCATAGATCTTGCATGGTTATGATGCTATGCTCGTATTTTGCTATAAGTATACGATATGTCCTAAGGGTTCTTCAGCGGTGATCTCAATAGTACACCCATAACAGATTCTGAACATTTCACCGTCTACATCAAGGGGAGTGGCTTATGGCATCACAGAAATAACCATCAACCAGTCATCCGTTTTTATGAGTGTGATCACGTCACTCTCCACTCCTAAGCACACTTCTAAAATTGATCTGGGTGAGTGGAAACACCACTCCTTACAGCAACTTCTCTGAAACTAATAGCCACTCCTGCTGTATTCAAAAACGAAACACTACATGATCAATTTCAACCTGAACAGCCCCCAATATGGTAAATTGTATCGTCCAGATTTCGTAGAATTCTCTTTCCAGTTGCAGGACAACTATGAGGTAGACATTTTATTCTGGCACTATCATAATGCCAGACCAAATACTCAACGTTGTAATGGTTGCCATTTATCCAAACGGTATTAATATTCTTTTCTGTCGAATTGTGTTTACTTCTGAAACACTGAAACACCTTCCTGGGGTTGGCTATTTCTAAATCCAATTATGGTCTTTTCTACGTGTTGGGTGTAGTCATGGGCTTGCTACGTCTTTTAACCCGGGGGAGATGACCTCCATATTAACCCTCAGCTCAAGGAAACGCTCCCAAGTTCGTACCTTAAAGTTGCCTCTAACGTTTCCCACAAGACCAGACTCTGCATTAAAGATAAACTGTTGTTTATTCACTGGAGACGTCGATCGTGGTACAAAAGTTAATATACGAAGCAATTCCCATAAGACTCCATTACAGTGAACAGTCTATGTTCAAAGGAGACAGACCTTATAGTCTTTGTACAATAAAAAACACACCTGTGTTCCAAGGGAGGCGTGGTTTTAAGTCTGAAGACCAATAGCCGGCGAGATTCTGCTGGTGGAC
Source organism: Hanleya hanleyi (assembly GCA_036873755.1). Lineage (NCBI taxonomy): Eukaryota > Metazoa > Mollusca > Polyplacophora > Lepidopleurida > Hanleyidae > Hanleya > Hanleya hanleyi. The sequence goes on from JAVTVY010023640.1 coordinate 55,250, forward strand.
GTTTCGTCCCAGAGGCCCGTCCCCTGTACAGACCTTGTGTTCTTTGATATATGTTGGCATTGTGGGAAGTTGATTCTGGGTCGACATCGGGCCTTACAGACTAGTCTTTTGTGTTAAATACCGTCATTTTCATCTGACGAAGATACAGCTTACCAATCCCCAGTGTGCGAGTTGTCACAGCGACACAGCTCACCAGTTACCAATATAAGAGCTGTCAGAGCATTTCCATCATAGCTCTCTAGATTTGTATCTAATACCGCTTATGCCGGTGCTAGGGGCCGTGTAGTCAGGTCATCCAAGTTGCCACATGAACCGGTACAATAAAAGCGTACCTGAGATACAACACATATCACCAATCATTAGATTCTTGGTATGTGCTTTAGAATAGATTAACCGGAAGACTATACTGTGAAGTCATGTGGCTCTGTCAGTATGTCGGCACCTCTTCCCACTTCCCTTATATGCGTTGTAATTTGTTAAGCTTGTATACTGTTGAACAAACAAAACACTTAAATCAAACACTTATCCAATCACGGTTACATGCTACCGATAACAGATGGGGATGTACCATCATTATCATGTGACATGTTCCTTTTCAAGAGCTCACGTGCTTTTATGAATATTTAATTATAACTTACTTGCAGTAGAATGAAAGCGTTAACAGATCTCCTAAGAAACATGTTCAAGTTACTCCACATGAGTTTTATTTTACACAATGTTTTCCCGATGCAGTCATCCGCGTTTACCAGATAGATGTTCCGCCGATACCCTGTTAGTACCATTGCGACAAGGCTATCAAATGCGGTTGGATGGTGTATTGTAAGGGTCAAATGGCATTACCATGTATTGACACAGGTTACTCATTGAGATGAATGCTGATTTCTTCTTTTTATCTTAATTCAAATCTACTTGCCAATATCCGCTAGTCAAATCAAGGGTAGAATCCATCGGACGCCATTGAGATAGTTGACCCAGAGGAAGAGGTAAGGGGCTAGCATCCTTACACCCTTGAGCAACATGTCAGCCGTACATGTCCTTGACAGTTTGTCTGACTTTTTTTGATTCTGTATCGGTAAACGCCGTTACAGTGATTGAGGTGTTTCCTGTGTTGGAACGTTACACACCATCTGCCCTGCCAAAGTCTGCCCCATTTCTTGTAAAGAGGTCTGGTAATTTCATTAAAAGTGCCTTAACCTTGTATTCACCTTCAACCTTCATCTTTCATGTACTCCATTCATATACGGACTTACGATGCTCATGCAGTTCTGGTTGAAATTAATTGAGGTTGCAAATGTACTCGAAGGAGTACCTTCATTCATTCCATGGTAATTTCATCTTCTTGTTTCACTATCCCGGAGGAGGATAAAATTTTACTCATTACTGCAATGGTGGTATCTTCATTGCGAAGAGTCTAATTGGGGCTATTTTGCTCTCACAACGTTCCCTTTACCTAAATGATCGGTTATTCCCCGTTTTCCGACTATGCCTTGTCCAAGACCTTCTTATCCGGACCATTCCGACCGTACGGTCCCTTCTCTTTGCAACTGACATACTCGATGCCTGAAAATAGACGTCTTACTGTTGGTCGTCTTAGCCTATTGAAAGGAAGTTCCGCCGAATGAAAATCAAACGAAGGTTTATAGACGACATTGTGTAGTCATTGAAGGAATTGGAAATGAAATTTTAAATTGGAAATGTATTGCTTCCAAATAATGCCAATCTGATTAAAACCACATCTTTTAAAAAAAGCTCCCCGCCTTACATGTCGCTGATTTAAGATCTGACATCCTGTCTGTGTCTTGTGTGCTATCCTCCGTGTTTTATAGGGTGGATGGAGGGTGTCTGGTTCCATGCTGCTTCAAAGATTCCTCGTTTGAAGTAGCAGGAACGCAACTTGACTGGGTGGTGCTTAGTTGGTTCGTTGCGATATAGCTGAAATATTGTTGAAAGCGACGTTAAATTCTATTCACTCACTCCCGAACACGGAAATGGGTGTGCTGATGCCAGATAATCAGAGGCGTCCGGTCCGACAGTCAGCATTCGGCCATTGTTCACAAAAGAATTTCCGTGTCAATAATCACAAATTTCAAACAAAGATAAAATTAAAATAAAAATCTAAAGTATACTTTATCTCAGTCATGCTTTGGTTGCGATCATTCATTTGAAGACTATGAAGATGAAAATACGAGACGTTCAAACAACCCCTGGCTCCGAATTAAGCGGGATTAGACACAAGTTACGAACATAGCACCGGATTATATTTTGCCGGCAGTGTACGATATTTATTTCAGAAATTGATAAACATAAAATGTAAACGTTTGGTAGAAAGCTTTATTTCTGCAATCAGTTTGATTGAAATCGTCAGAATATTCACATGATCTAACAAATGCTACTAGGCGAGATATGTATACACCATATGCAGGTCCTTCTGGAATATTGCTATCCAGAAATGGAAAAATATGCCAAAATTGTATCCCCTTTTCATTTTTATAATGGTCCAAATGTGATATTCCATTTGGAATATCGGTGGTTTACCTCAAGTCCAGTGAAGGCGCGTTCTTATGAGGATATAGGTCTGCCACACGTGAATTGTACCGATCGGGATACTATACGCTGCTGGTAGGTATCGAATTTCATATAAATATTATTAATGAGATAGTCAAGCAACTCCATAAACAAAGATACATCCACGAATGATACCCTTGCCGTATGGCTTTCAAAAACCGATCCATTCAAAGCCCGTTCCTTCTCATTCACCAAACGCTATATAGACGATCTTCTCGCTGTGGATAATCGCTATATTAATGACGCAGTGAAGGATATATATCCACCTTCACTGGATTTGAAGGGAACTACAGATAGCCCTACAGGCACATCATATTTAGATCTATATCTCTACAAAAGTGAAGCGAGCATTCTCTCTCGTTGACTATGACAAAAGAGATGATTACAATTTCGACATCGTAAACTATCCCTTTCTGGACAGTAATATTCCAGTGGGACCTGCATATGGCGTATACATATCTCGCCTAGTAGCATTAGCTAGATCCTGTATTAAATGTGACGATTTTAATCAACGCCACAAAACATTGTTGCAGAGACTTATAAAACAGGGCTATTCCACCAAGCGCCTCCACTCAAAGTTTCTCAAATTGGCGATACATATCGCATGCTGATAGCAAAATACGAAGGTAGCGTGCAAGATCTATGGCGTTACGTTTCGTAACTTATGTCTAATTCCGCTTAACCCGGGGCTAGGGGCCGTATGAACCCATGTACTTCAAGATCCTCATGGTGCTCATATGAACAGTCACATTCAAAGCGTGACTGAGATACACCATTCTCTAGATAACGACTTTAGAACGATTATTATGGATTAAGAATACTGATCAGCGATACGGATTTTATATTTTTGGAACATCATGATGTCTTGTCGGCATCATTGAAAACTGTTGACCGCTTCTCTCTTGCAGGAAACTAACCTATGTGTATGTATACTATGATTGTCTTTTTGAATTTGGTGCTAATACTGTTATATGGATATGGAATAGGTATTTGGATTATGGACGCGGATATTCTTTAATGGACGACGGCTGAATTATGAATGACGGACTTGACGCTTGTATTCTGACTTTAATATACCGCTGACCAGTTTTATTGAACACCTGTGTTATATTCTTGAACAGAGGTCCAATAAGGTTTTGTTGAGGATTAGTACAGGCAGTAAAAAAAAGATAATACGAATCTAAAGTTCTGAAATGGGTCGCCCAAATGGTCTCTATTCGCAGGAGAAACATGAAAGCTGATGGCAAGACTTTGGAGCAACCAAGTCATCTATCTATGGTCAAACATTTGCAAGGTCAAAGGGCTCTACACACGGCAAGACATCTTGCGTCCTATACCCATGGCTAGATATTCGGAGGAACTAAGTCCTCGGCACATCTAGAGCACCCGTGTCATCTACCCAATGAACATTCCGGGCATCGATACATGGCCAGAGATTTAGAGAAACCCTGCCGTCTATGCATTAAGAGACATTTGATGCACCCAAGCATCTACTCAGAAAATTTGGAGCAATACTGAATATGACGTGCAGTCCATTGTTTTATCGTAATCGCTAGGCTACTGATGGGTGAAAGTGCATAAAAAAAAAGTAGACAGAAGGCTATTGCTGTTAGACTTGCTCCAAAGTTCTTTCATTATGATAAAATGCAGATACCAGGCCAAGACAACATTTCACCTCTCTGTCCATCTTTCTCAACTGGCTGCATTCACGGTTCATGCTGCATGTCTGTTCTGGAATAGCCAACCTTCATTTAAAATTCTTAAACCTATAGAATGTAATTATATCATCATTCGGATTCGCAATACATTGAAATGTGAAGCTTTCGAAAAAATGCTTTGCATCAGATTTCGGGGAAAGTAATTTATTTGTGGGGATAGTAATTTTTTTCACAGTTGTTTCCTGAACTTTCTAAAACCTTCATTTTACATCCTTGTGTATTGTTCGATGTTGACAACTTTCATCGCATCCAGTTTATGTCAAATAACTATCTGATCAAAAACAGATCTACAAAAACAGCCCAAAAAGTTTTTAGAGAAACGGTAATAGCTGAGAAACCTATGTAAATAGCGAATTTTGTCTCTGTATCTAGATACCCCTAATTTCCGCACAAAAAAAATGTGAAAAAAGCTAGCTCGGTGACTTTATCCGAAGATTGTTGTTAGCAAGAACTTCAGCAATAAACTGTTAAACAACATTCTTCCTGAGTTTTGACAAAAAAATATCAATTTGAACAAATGACTGAGAATAACATCTGCCACAACGAACACAAAGCATATATTTCAAAGCAAGACTTCTTACATCATGGTCATGGACAACGGCCGCCTATTGAATGCGTGAACTAAACTAAAATACAGGGGAGGTAACCATACAGCTACAGTAGAGTTGGTCAATAATTATCTCCCTTGGATCTGCCTAATCTGCTTCCCTGGCGCATGCACCGCAATTTTGCAAATATCTTATAGGCAGTTCCATCGGTGAGCAGTTTACTTTCGCCCCCACAGAAAAGAAATGGCGGCCCTCTGTGCTGGACGAATGTTGTCTGGGAATGGAAGGGTTTTCTTCAAGAATCATTGTAAAGTATGGACTGAATTGTCTCCTAAGCGTGTGCTATTCCTGAGATGATAACGGCTTTCTCATGCATGAGTTGTCATAAACAATAAGCCATTATTGACTGACCTTATTCAGCCAGGCTGGGTCACTGCCTGCAACAACAACAACAAGTTGAAATTCAGTACCTTCCTCTGGGCATATGTTTCTGCATTAAAATACTGAAATTCCAGTAATATTTTTACTCTGATAGGTCTAGGATACGAGGGTGCACAGCCGCGAGGGGGAGGGGGAGGTTTTTGATAGGTGTAATTTTTTTGAAGCCAAGTTTTTATTCCTTCGTTCGTTTATAACTGTCACTATGTCATTCGTCCAACAGTCCAATACAATCAATTTTATGTCAGTTCAGGACCACACGTTACACTTACCATGGTCAAATGGTCAACTGCACCATGATGGCGGATCGTCTGTATCAAAATCATTGCATATCCACGAGATAGATGATCTTAATTTAGCCACCTAATACCAGAATGGATCGAGTCACCATGTGATGCACACACTTTTGATTGGCTGAGATGCTGAGTGATGCACACTTGGCTGTCTGATGTCTGCATGGGACTCCTGTAACCTCTTACTATATGATGTCGTCAATAGATTAGTACAGATTAGAGAAAGGGGGAGGGAAGGGTCTGTTAATGATGATGACCTACACAGGCTAACCCTTTCCACTTTCTGTGCCCAATTTTTATCGAGTTTGGCGAACAGTTGGGTGGCTGATGTCTCTGTAATCCATCTTCAAAAATCATTGGACGATTTGAACTTTCTAAGCTGTTGATCGTGTGATCCCTGACCGTGACATTTAAATTCTGTAGGAGAGATGTGAGGGGAGCGAGAGTGATCACTCTCCTCAAAACGAAAGTCCTGTGATTCGCATGCTACATACTTCTCAAGATGGATTCATCATAAGCCTACCCATATAAATTATCAGCCTTTTCTAACATTAGGCCATCATTAAAGAACTGTTTGCGGCAATGAGGTCTTGAACTAAAACATGGGATGTTCGGCAGGGAATTACATTTGTTTTGGGTGAAGTGAATGTAAAGGAACAAATTTTAATTTTGTATAAAACTGAAACAACCAATAAACAAGAACTTTTTCTAGAAATGCCAATAAGTTTTGGGTGGGGGTCTTTTTGGTGGGTATGTAGGGTTACCACAACCAATTTTGTTTTAGTTTTGGCCTCAATTTCCAGGGTATGAAATAGACAAACAAATTCTAGTTGCCCATCGGCAAGTACGGGCAACCAACACATCCAAATGCATTGCAATTTGGACAGGATTTGGTTGCCCAAAGGAAATTTAGGTTGCCCCGGGCAACTGGGCAAAGGGCTATTTCGCAACCCTGATTTCAGTGACCATGGCAATCTTGTTGTTAACATACTCTGCTATACAGACAGAGGCACATCCAGAGTTTATTTAGGGACACCATTTCTTGCCTTTTTTGGGCGCATTTAGATAATGTATATACACGAAAGGCCGCTTTTGTGGCCTCTGACGTGAGAACTGACTATTCAGCCAATCAGATAACCGTTTTAAGTCGTATCCGCTTCACAGGTATAGTTTGATCCCCCTGTCCAAAAGGGATCCTCTGCCACTGTTTAGATTATGTATATACCCAAGAGACTTCTGACAAAATCTTTGTCTATTTTAGCGGGGAGCTCAGGTTCAGGGGTTAAAAGACATGGAAACTCGCGGGTTCAAAGAATTAAAATTGGCTGTAAAGGTTGGGTGCCCAGACCCTTAACAGGTATCAAAATGGCTCTGGATATGGGCCTGACAGATTATAGTAGTATTGTCATTCTATCACTTACACCAGCTTGCTAACATCCCTTGAATATATCCACATCATATATATATTTATCAAAATTACTAGCATTTGGACTAGGTGATGCTTTTCTTGAACCTGGAGCATCCGAAAGGACATTCCTCTTCATTATCCATGCATCTTCATTTCATCAAGTCATTTTCTACATTCTCAATGCGAACCTGCCTTGATTTGTCTGACCACCTTCAGTGTTCAAAATCCGAGGTGTAAATTTCACTTACGAATGAGAGACGAACCAATCAGAACCTGCCCACCAATTGTGTGTAGGGTGACATCATCCTGACGTTGTGACTGCATTCCTCCTCATGTGGTGGTTGTGTTTGCCCAATATATAGCTCAGCCAATCAATAACGCTCCTTTATGAAATTTCGCGAAATTCAAATGGTTTTCGGGGTCAGTGACGTCTCGTGTCTATTTATAAGATGTTTAAACTTTGAAGGAGGCGTGATATATCAAGAATGACCCTATTATTTTGAGGTCAAAAGCTCAAGGGTGAAGATCACATCGATCAAAAATTCTAAACAAAATGGAAAAATCTCCAGTTCCAGGTGGCGGATTGGTACTAAACTTTGGGTATACCTTGCCAATAGGGCATAGAATAACCCTATTTTATTTTGAAGTCAAAAGGTCAAAGGTCAAGTTTACATAGACCAGAAAAGCTTCAAAAAGAGCAAATCTCCTTCAAACCTCCATGACATGGATTGCTACCAAATTTAGCTCTGAAACTCTAGCTTTGATAGGTGTATTTTGGGTGAGGGACCTTGGCAATACAGCTCAGAATAATAATCAAATAGTAACAAGGCAGTGAGCCTAGATGGTATCACCGATTGCAGTTCAACATGGCCAAATCAAGTGGAAATATTATCATGCTTAATTCTTTTTATTCCGACAAAGTAGGCTCTTATTTGCAAATTGTCTGGTTATGAGTCAGTCAGTCCATCCAAATACTTTCGTTGGCAAAATAAGGAGAACCGTTGACAATAGAACCTTGATATTTTGCATGAAGTTGCATTAGGGGACTGTTACCAGCAAGTTCTGAGCTGACCTACTTTTGATGAAAATTTCTGGTGATTTTTGATGAAAATCACTGCTGATTCTGACTTGGGCAGACTCAGTGCCCATCTTAATATAGGCAGAATTTCAACTGGGGATGGGATGATTCCCAAGAGTTCAGTTCACGTCCGAGTCCTAATGCCTACCCTACTTCATAGGTCCTGTGAAGTTTGTCACACTGCATGTTATTTAAGTGAGCTGTAATACAATCGACCAATGCAGGAAGTATTTAGTGTGTGTGAAAAGTTCATTATTTCCAAACCATTAACCTTTGTTTTATGCAATATTGGAATTATTTTGTATTTCACCTGTAAATGGATTATTCAAGGTGAATTTTTGCTTGTCTTCTCTACAGGTCACATGGGCCGCTTGTAAGCATTTTAGCTGGAGTTCTAAGAGAGATGCCAAATTTTACAACTCCGCACTGGAGGCTGTACAAGACATTCCTGATGACTGCACACTTCTAGTTGGAGGTATAAACCTACAATATAGATGGAATGGAAGTTCTGATTTTTTTATTTATTATTTTTTTTCTCGGATTGTGCTGCTTGTGTTCTTCCTCGTTGAATTTGACTGATTTTGCTACTTTAGTTTCTGATTTTGCACTGCAGTCATTCCTGCTCCTTCTTGGTATTAATTTGTCTGATTTTTTAAATTTATTTTTCCAATTTTGTATCCAATTTGCTTCATTTTGTGGCTAAATTTCCTCGTTTGTTTCTACCACAAGTCTGTCTTCGAGTGGTTCCATCATGATTTTTCATTGCTATTCTGACATAGACATTTAATCTTGACCAGTAATTCTCAGGTAAATAAAATTTTGCTTTTGCAGATTATGCTACTGATTGAAGTACCTGAATTTTTGCTTGTCTTCTCTACAGGTCACATGGGCCGCTTGTAAGCATTTTAGCTGGAGTTCTAAGAGAGATGCCAAATTTTACAACTCCGCACTGGAGGCTGTACAAGACATTCCTGATGACTGCACACTCCTAGTTGGAGGTATAAACCTACAATATAGATGGAATGGAAGTTCTGATTTTTTTATTTATTATTTTTTTTCTCGGATTGTGCTGCTTGTGTTCTTCCTCGTTGAATTTGACTGATTTTGCTACTTTAGTTTCTGATTTTGCACTGCAGTCATTCCTGCTCCTTCTTGGTATTAATTTGTCTGATTTTTTAAATTTATTTTTCCAATTTTGTATCCAATTTGCTTCATTTTGTGGCTAAATTTCCTCGTTTGTTTCTACCACAAGTCTGTCTTCGAGTGGTTCCATCATGATTTTTCATTGCTATTCTGACATAGACATTTAATCTTGACCAGTAATTCTCAGGTAAATAAAATTTTGCTTTTGCAGATTATGCTACTGATTGAAGTACCTGTATATACTTGAGCAGTGCATGTGTCTAATGAAAGCAATCTTAGATATAGCCGCAAGCGGCAATGTAGGGGGCCAAGATACAGTCCAGACAAGCTAGGTTTAGTGATGAAGAGGCATTGATCACTTCACCTGCAACCTCTCTAGACTTATTTTAAAAGACCTCGGCCCATCGATCATGTGTAACAAGTTTCGCGTCGATCAGTTCAGCGGTTCCAGAGAAGAAGATCTTAGAGTGTTTTAGGGAAAATCCAAGATGGCCGCCGAACATTTCGACCAATCGGCTTCTTCTTTGGATATGCATTAGATCTAATAGGCTCAACCACCACGAATCCGCCATATTCAGCATTGGCGAGTCCCATAACATACATATAGTCACTTCCGCTATCGAAATCCATTACTTCAAAATCCGACAATTGACCAATTTGGGTGAACTTCGATTGAGAATAGCGGGAAAACTATTGAAGCTAGGTGGAAACGGTTGACATACATCCGAAAGAGCTGCTCCTGGAGAATATAATGCAACAAACTGTACCTTTCATAGTTCCAGAGTTATAGCCGGTACAAGATGTGTTCCGTTTCTGACAAAATTCAAGATGGCGGCCAAACCACATGTCCTAGAAGCAAATTTTTTGCATATTCTTGATCGCCATAACGCAATGCATATAGGTAGTCACTTTCCCTACCTAAATCCGTAATTTGAAAATCCGACAATTTTGATTGGTCAATGGCGGTCATTTTGTTTTACAGAGCAAAATTTCAAATAGTTTTTTGAGAGCCCCAGATCCATCGAACATGTGTGCCAAGTTTCGCGTTAATCGGTTTAGCGGTTCAGGACAAGAAGATTTTCAAAGGTTTTCGGCTAAATCCAAGATGGCCACCGGAGCTTTTGGCCAATCGGCTTCATTGGGGGATATGCATCAGTTCCCATATGGGCCAATCACCATGCGAAGTTTCAGCGATATCGGTGTTCACTGTACGGATGTGACAAAATCCGGCGGAAGAAAAAGAATAATAATACCAAAAACAAAAGGTGACCAGCCATACTGGCTTGGAACCCTAATAAATTAATATCCTATCAATGCTCCCCAATCGTACATGTTGCTATATAGGATCTTACATATTTCAATTGAAGTTGGTGTTCTGAGCGCCCATACCATGGATATTTAATAGCATTATGACATCATCGTCGCATCTGGACTCTTCCATTTGCAGTCGGGGAGGGAAGATAAGTTCACTGTATCCATTTACCCTAATGTTTACACGAAGGTGATCAGTCCATATATCTACCCCGTATTATGGCGCCACAATGTCGGGACCGCAGCAACATGAAAAGACACCCCGTCAGCGAGCCGGCTAATTCGGATGAGCCAACCAAAAATTCTTTGCCTTCAAAGCACTATGAAGCGTTCTCGGGATTGGTTAACACACAAGTTACTGCAGGCCTGTTAGATCCTACAAGCGACATACCCAAATGGGGAGCAGATAGGATTTAATTTTAATTAGATTAATACTGCCATGGAATTTTATGATTTGAGAGCTTTATTTCTGGGAACCTAGTAAATTTATAACAACATGCTTTGTATATTTAAATTTTATTTACTAATACTTTTTGCAGGATTTGGACTCTGTGGAATTCCAGAAAACCTGATTGTTGCATTACGCCAAACTGGAGTGAAAAACTTGACCGTCATAAGTAATAACTGTGGTGTTGATGACTTTGGTCTGGGAATTTTACTCAATAATAAGCAGGTATGGTTGGACCGATTTTGACGGATTCATTCGTGTTACTTCAGCTTGTGGCTGCATGAAATTGTGACGTAACAGAGTTCAGTCTGAGCAGACTTAACCCTACCAGGCCTGGTATCTCCGGAATAACAAAAAATTGAGAGCTGACCCTCTGTGACTTTATAGTTTATCATATTGGGGTCATTTTGAGCCTATTTGCATAACCCCCGGAGCAGAGGATCATGGATAAATTCAAGATGGCGGCCATGTGGGGTATCAGAAAAGGGATGTTTGCATCATGTTTCTTCAGTATTTCTGCTTCTCCAAGGGGAAATGTGGGTGAAAACTACTTTATCTCACATCAGATTAACATTTACTAATTTTTCATGCAGTTTTTGCAGAGAAATTACATCAGTAAAAAAAATTTTAAATCTGCCCGAAAAATCATCAATAAATAATCTTTTTGAAAATGATGTCACTGTGACATCATCAAAGTGGCCATCTTGGATTTTTTACATTTTCTGGCAGAAGTTGACCCAAGGTTATAATGTGATGAGTTTCAGGTCCCTAGCTCAAGCGGTAAGAAAAATAATTTGGGGCGGGGGGGTGAAATGGCCCCTTCCACACGGGCCTGAACAGGTCCCAAAAAGCCCAGGTCAGATTTTTTAAATGTTGGACTTAAAAAATAAGTCTTTTATTTCTTATCAGCATTCTGAACTCTTTTTTTCTTCAAAGTTATCTCCCTTTACCTGGACAAATTGTTGTAGAAAACACCAATTATGAACAAGTTATGTTTCATCACCATTCTATAATGTATGCAAACAGCGCTTTGTGATCATACATCATACAGTGCAGGTTGCAACCCTAGCTGAAGGCCTGGTATGTGATGTTGCCTCAGATTGTAATTTTTGAAGACACATAAAACATTTGCATACCTCTGAAAAAAATCTGAAGTTTTGTCCAAGTACAATTCACAGTAATGTTCATTTGCTTAAGGCTGAGTAAAAATTTTTTTTCTTTACAGGCACCATCGCTTCATTCTTTTAGCGCTGTGTCAACCTTTTCTGTCGTAGATAGGAAAAACAAAAGCAATTTATATCTTTTTTTATCTTCCTCTCAAGTTTTCGCCAAAATAGTTTTCTTGAAGATTGTGCCAATGAAATAGTAGTATTGAAGGTTGGCTGTTCTCAAAGAACATTTTTCGTTTCATGCAAATGCGCATGCAAAAACTTTGGCGGTCATCTTTAATTTATGTGAAACCGTCACAGCTTTCTCGATACCAAGATTTTTTTAAAATGACTTACACTAGGCACACCAAACTTGCAGTGCACATCTATATGCTCATGTCCCAAAACCCTATTGAATCTGGACCCGATTGAGTGGAAACTTCGGCGGCCATCTTTAATTTATGCGAAACCGTCACAGCTTTCTCGTTACCAAGATATCTTTAGAATAGGCACACCAAACTTGCAGTGCACATCCATATGCTCATGACCCAGAACCCTATTGAATCTGGACTCGATTGAGTGGAAACTTCGGTGGCCATCTTTAATTTATGCAAAACCATGGATACCATTTCGCTGTTCAGTGGAAAACTTGGTATAGATCATCGATACATCGAGAAACTTTAAAAGAATGACTGAATCAGTTTCCCTGATTGGGTGGAAACCTTGGTGGCCATCTTTAGTTTATGTAAAATCTTTAATGATGTATATCTGTGATACCATTTAAGTGTTCTATACGAAACTTGGTATACAGCATCGATGTATCAAGAGACTTGCAATGAATAACCACATCAGTTCCTCTGAGTGGCAGGACGGATGGGAGGCCATGTTTAATTTATGCAAAATCATTAATGATATCTATCTCTGTTACCATTCAAGTGCTCGATGTAAAATTTGGCATACATCATCGATGCATCAAGAAACTTACGATGAATAACAACTTTATTCTCTGATTGGGCGGAAATCTTGGCGACCATTTTTAATTTATGTAAAATCATTAATGATCTATATCTGATATAGTTTTAGTGCTTCATATGACACTATAAAACATCGATACATCAAGAAACTTACAATTAATGACAACCAGTTTCTCTGAAATCTTGATTGCCATCTTCAATGTATGCAAAATCTATACCTCTGGTACTGTTCAATTGTTTGATACAAGACTTTGTATACCTCATCAATACATCAGAAGACTTAAAACGAATGCAAGAGCTGTTTTCTCTGATCGGATGGAATCCTTAACTTGGAAGCCATTTTTAATTTATGTAAAATCATCGACAATCTATATATCTTTGATACTGTTCAAGTGTTTAATATACTTCGTATATATCATCGATACATCAAGAGACGAGTAATGACTGCAAGTTTCTCTGATTGAATGGAAACCTTAGGGGCCATTTCTAATTGCAAAATTTTTGATAATTTGTATATTTATCACTTGACTGCTTGGTGTTCCTGATGTCTTCAAAGTAGTACGGTTCAAATTAAATACGCTATGAATGGGTGGTGCCTAGAGCCGAGGGGTTTTCAGATGCGCAGCCTTGTATTTTCCAATAAAGTGCCTAAGAAGGAAGAGCCAAAGTTTATTCAGTCTAATTGATGATCTCTTTAATGATTTTTTTTTTTTTTTTTTTTTGCAGATCAAGCGTATGATATCTTCATATGTTGGTGAAAATCAGGAATTTGCCCGTCAGTACCTATCCGGAGAACTCGAAGTAGAGCTCACACCTCAGGTAGGATTACTGGCTAATCCATATTTGGGCAAATCATTTTGGGGAGGTGAGACGGGTACGGTACGTGAAACCTATGTATTCTGACACCCGGGTAAACGTGCCAACCTCTAAATACTAGTTTATCTTGGGCCTCAATACTTAAATTTAGGGTCTTTTGAACCTTGGTAAACCAGAACACTGTCAAAATTAAAACTATAATCATGGCCCCAAGGATGGTTGGTTTAGGTTTCAGTATAGTTTGATTATATATTCACTATCATGATTTGATTGATTGATTGTTATTCAACATTTTATCCCAGTATATACAAACATAAATATCGACAGAGGTGGTAAAAAATGGAAGAAATAAAACCCCATCATATGTTTATGACAGGGAACTTTAGCGGAGAAGATTCGTGCTGGCGGGGCAGGTATCCCGGCATTCTTCACGCCTACAGCTTATGGTACACTAGTCCATGAAGGAGGTTCCCCAATCAAATATGCTCCCGATGGCTCTATTGCTATACCGAGCAAGCCCAAAGAGGTATATGTATGAGTAATATAAATATTACTTGAATCCTTGAATCTGATGAAATCACAGCGCTGCTTTGTGGGATTAAGTAGAGTATCTGCCATCTTTGAACTTCAGAGGTGAAAACAAAACCGAAAGACACTCGCGTAATGCAAACACTGAAACAACTCGTGTATGGAAAACTGACAGAAATGCTGAAATGACAGGTATTAGTTGTACTTTGTATTGGCGAGTCGAGGTTAAATGCAGAACCAAGAACATGCTGAAAAAGTACATGAAGCTGAACAAATTCATATTTCCTTGTTGTTAGAACATGAAATTTGACACTGTGGCTATCATACCGTAGCATCAATTTAGGGATATTCAACAAATCTACACATAAAGTACATGACTTTCCGAGCTTGAACAGCATTGAAATATGTATCGATCAATCATATATTGTTATGGTGCCCTCTCAATTTTGAGGGAGCACAAACACCTCTTTGAGAGTAACTGAACTTGATGTTAAATTTTTCCTCTGTCTCTCTCTCTCTTTGATATTAAAACCGATCACCTGCTATTCTTCTATTTGCATGAAGTGCTGGAGAAATTTATTATTGTCGCACATGTACATTTGTTCACAACTTCAGGTGCGGGAATTCAATGGAAAGCCATATATTATGGAAGAGGCCTTAACCGGCGAGTTTGCTCTGGTCAAAGCATGGAAGGCGGACAAGGCTGGAAATATCACATTCAGGTAAAATACACAAGATATCTTTGAGATATGTTATTTCACCTTGCCCATGTTGATGATGATATTAAAAGCAGAAAAAAATTTGGATACTGGTACATGTAACTTCTCTATTCGAATCAAGTGTGTTTTGCAGAGAATTATCCTTTGCACCAACCAGTCAACAACAAAGAATACATTCTAGATATGGAAGTTTACCAAAATTCTGATCTGATATCGGGGATTGAGGTAGTCACTTTTTATGCCACACCGACTTGACTTGAAGCAGCATCATGTCCATCTGTCCATAATACTTAAGCATTTCTGGACGATATCGTGAGTTATGCTCCACCGATCTTCTTGAAATTTCCGCTGTGTTTTTTCTGTGTTGACCTGAAAGAAGCCTAATAAATGTGGGGCCAATAGCCAAAGGTCACGGTCAGAGTAATGAGCACCCAAAAAATCAAAAAATGCTCCACTGATATGTTGACCATTTGATGGCAAAGAGGTCAAAATATATGGAGATCAAATAGATCAATGGTCATCTTCACCATGGCCGTAAAATGTAGCATTGTTTTCAGATATATTAAATATTACATACTGCTAGCACATTGATACATGTATTCCAGGGGGGACAACTCTTGGTGTTCTTACCCACTGAATGTTGTCACAAAGTTTATATATTGATTGGCGAGCTGCATATTAATAGTGTACCATATTAGTGCATATGTTATATGTTCTGCTGTGGTTAGTTTTTCCCATTTTTGTCCCATTCTGCATTTGAATTGTTTAATGTATGAGTGTTAACCCTTTATGCTGGTTTATGTTGACAGGAAAACAGCAAGGAACTTTAATCTTCCAATGTGCAAGGCCGGCCACGTGACAATCGCCGAGGTTGAAGAAATCGTGGAAGTCGGTTCAATCCCAGCAGAAGACGTCCACATCCCACATGTATATGTACAGAGGATCCTGAAGGGGCCAAAATACGAGAAACGTATAGAGGTATGAACATTCAGCAGGTATAGTATGAAGGGGAGGGGGTTCTTCGCCAGAATTCAGTAAATTCAATGACAATGTGAGCACAGGTTATGTGGATAACCACTTTACATAAAACTCACTATGTTAAGAGTATGGTTGTCACACAGTGATTCCATAGAAGTCAGTTTTTCCATTTCACATATGGTAATCCCTGTAATAATTCAATATCACACGAAGTGAAATTTCCCACTATGAAATATGTGGGTGATCAAATTTATGTCAACAGGAAGTCAACAAAATGGTTCAAAATCATGGATGCAATCCATTATTTCTTCATTATTTCAATGATTTTAGAAGGTGATCAAATTTATTGGAACAGCCTAATATTGAATTTTGTCTCCAAAGTTAGGTGTGATTGAATTTTGATACAAGGATAACTAGAGCAAATGCATCGATAAAGTCTGCTGAAGCATCAGTAAGTTATAAGCCAACGACAAGGTTGGATTTATATTGGAGAGCGTATGACCATGTCTTGAATTTTGATAGGGCTGATTAGCCAAAACCCTATAATAGACACTGCATGTGAGTATTGGCCTATATTCTGGTATAAAGTCACTTGGAATATGTTTTAAAATTGAAGTCCGCTCCGTTTGGAATGAACAAGCCAAAACGAGCCAAAATAATCAGCACAATTATCTAAACAAATTTTCAAATACAGAAGGCAACTCCTTTCTCGTTGTATGCAACATTATGTGGGACCAGTTTCAGACATGTTTTCTTTCAGACAATGTCAGTAGTAGTGAGATTTCTGCTCCCATTATGTAAAAAAAACTTCAGGTATTTGACAATAACGAAGTTGACTTCTGGCTTATCGGACCCTGGTCTCGGGGATGTCTTTCTTTCACCGAGACTGCTAACTGAAATTGCAACTGCCTGTCAATCGGCAGTTTTCTTTTGAAAAATTAGAGGAAAAATCATATCTTTATTGTATGCCTGCTAAGCCATATGATGTGAACACAATTTGTTAGACCTTCACATTATTGCACTATGTTACCCATTATATTATATTATTAAAATGATCCTATTATCAGTGATGTAAGTCTTCCGGTTTTTGCCGGAAATCCGGTTTTTTGTTGAAACTTGGAAAAAATTCCGTTTTTATAGAAATTTAGATTCTCGTCCGGTTTTATCAGGAAAGTCATACTTGATGTCGACTAAATCGATATTTGAGCGTTCAAATCGCATTTTTTATCTGATCTTGATAAAGTATGTATTGTTACCATTTTTGATCCTCAAAATTGGATCCCGATCGTCTCCAGCGAAGAACCGACATAGTCGCCATTTTTATAATGATTTGTCCGCCACGTGATACGGGAGACAACTCGGGAGACAACTAGAGTGGTCTTCCCTGTAGTACTGACGCTTAAATCGCTAGCAGCCGAAACTATTATGGGATATTGCGTGGCAGTCTGAAGTGAAAATTGCGCCTTCTTTGCCGGAGTGAAAATCGAAGTGAAAATCATGAGCATGTTACATCGCAGTGCCGACACAGACGTCAATGAGGTGGACAAGAGTATCAAAAATAAGTTTCGTTGGTCATGGCTGGAGGACAAAGACTGTCACGGGGATCACCTTTCAGACTACATAAGGAAACTCAATTTGCCAGGTTTGGCTGAATGTACCATTTGTAATGATAGAGTACGTTATGGCAGCTCAGGAAAAAAATCTTTACAAGCTCACGCAAAATCGGCAAAGCATGTCAAGACGCAAAAATAAACTGTCAAACCAGACACTGCCTGTATTATTTACAGCAACAACATCCATACAGGAGTCTCTGAATAAATTTACAGAAATTAATTTTCAAAATAAGTTTGCTTATTTCAGAATCAGAATGAGGGTGTATTATGAAACAGGTTTTGCTTGAAAAAAAACACAAAAAACGTAGTGGCTTGCCAATCATATTTTCTTATTTTATTTGCCAGAAATTGGCTCGAATGCATCTCCAGCCATCTAGGACCCCAGAGCTTCCAGGGGCCTAGGCGGCCCCTGGACCCCGGCCTAAAGTGCTAGGATAGTATTTTCAGGTTTTTTGACAAAAGTCCACTTACATCACTGTATTATACATGTACTACGGTACGCTTTAATGATCCATAAAATGTCATATTTTATACTTTCATCAATAATTCTCACTTTTTCTTTTAGAGACGGACGGTGCGTAAGGATGCCACCAGCAGCGCACCTGAAAGTGAAGCGGACAAACTACGACAAAGGATAATAAAAAGGGCTGCCCTGGAGTTCAAGGATGGCATGTATGGTATCCTTCGAAGCTTAAGATTTAGGCTCTCTTCAATGTTATAATGATGAAGTGTGAACTTTATGGATATATATACCTCGCAAGCGACAGGCCTCAGGTTTGATCTCAGGCCGAGTCAAACCAAAGACTTAAAAAATGGAACTTGTATATTCAGCGCTTGATGCTCAGCAGGAAGAGGCTAGATCAAGGACTGGTTGGCCTGGGGCCATGATGATGTACTGGGTCATCGTGATATGACTGAAAAATTGATGAAAGCGACGTTGAAATCCTACTCACTCAGTATTTCGATATGTGTGACCGATATATTTAATACTAATAGGAACCAAGTTGCAGGTTGGTTTGGGGAGGTGGGATGGCGGGGGGTGGACTGGGTGCGAGAGGCGTAGTCTAAGAGTGGCAGACTCCAGTTGCAGATATGTTAGATTTATAAGGTGTCAAAACTGCAAGATCGCAACATGATCACAGATTGCTGATCAACATGATCACAGATTGCTGATCAACATGATCACAGATTGCTGATCAATGTCATTTCTTTATATCGGATGAGCTCATTGACTGAGATCTGAAACTATCCATTATCATTGACAAAAAGTTTGTTTGGAAAGTAACAGCTTTATACATAAAGTGATGAATTGGTGTTGGGTTTTAGAGATGGGTGTGGTACAGGGGTACATAATCTTCCAGGCTTTCAGGGTCAAGCCTTTTGACGATATTTACCATGTGGTTTCCTTGACCATTTTCCAAGCCAATCTTGGTATTGGTATACCTATGTTAGCCAGTAATTTTATCCCTAAAGGGATGACCGTCCATCTACAGAGTGAAAATGGCGTGTTGGGTTTGGTAAGTATCTAAAAATCAATAAAAGCTCATTGAATTTAAATTAATCTTTCATGAATGCACCATTACTACAGTCTCAGCTTGTCCAGCTTTATCTTTGCTCTCTGAATGTTTTTGATTCATCCACCTTTCCTGAAACCGAATTTCATTATTGATCAGTTTAAAGGCAATGGTTGACTGGTGGCTTAATTTTTACTCAAAGGTGAAATGCAAAGGTTTTCATATTTCCTGATTTTTTTCTATAGTATTTGTTGGTTAATGATGGAAATATCAGCCTGCTTTTGTTTGGTTCTATTTGAAGTAAATTGTCTCCAAGTAGCTTTTGAAAAGTGCTCCAAAGTTGGTATCTCAAGCCTGGCTGCTTCCAGAAATGAAATTCACATCGCTAATTATCTGCCCTTGTTTGATGTTGGATTGTGACATCACAACATAACCACCTTGCCCAGCATCAATGCTTGTAACATTCAGTCTTCGGCGGCTTGTCTGACGTGACGGTCACAATCAAGGAAAGATAAGCGATACCGGTTTGCAAATCTGAATTCAGCTGTGCTTGTTGTACGAAATTTTTAAAACCTACTAGCATACAAAATACTTCAAACTGAAACCAAACGAAGTCGATGAACCTGTCATTATTCAACCTTTTTGAAATATAAAATGGAGAATCTAATAATCTTTATATTTTCACTTTGAAGACAGAACTTCACATTCCTAAGGGTCCTACTTAACGATTATTTATCATGACCTACCAGGAATGTGGGGTGGATGGCAGATTTATTTTTTTATTTTATTTTTAGCCTTAACGGTTTTACAAAATGTTTGCCACCAAAAACACTAATTAACGTTTTGTTGATATCATTTGCAAAATAGACTAATTTAGATCGGTAGTCAACGTATTACATCGTCATGAGGTTCGAACTGAGTTTCCATGCTTGGCGGCACACGTAGTCTGAATAAAAATGTGTTTCAGACATTGCAGAAAACGGGGCGGTGAGAAAATTTGGGGCAGGTGGTGATGATAAATTAACAATTGGTTTTAATGAGCCTAATAACAATTATGAAGTATCGATATATATACATCTGAATAAACAATACGATAAATACAACATTCAGTACAAATATGAAAATTCATAATAAAATTGTTGATTTTTTTTTCTGTTTCCTGAAATTTGTAGATCTATGGAAATTTTAAACTCAACATTTTGTATGTCAGAGTTCTGAAAAATATTGGGAGGAGACATTTGTGTGACTGTAGTAAACCAGAATTTTAATATGCATTTGTTTTTAGAGTGTAATATTTTGATTCTATCTGATAACGGGGCTCCTTTCAGAACTGCATTCTGAATTTTAGCATGTAGATCTCACCAATATTTTGCTCTTGACTTTTTATCATTGTTACTTTGGAAAGGGTCCGATGCCTACTGAAGATGAAGTCGATGCTGACTTAATAAATGCTGGGAAAGAAACAGTCACCGTTTTGCCGGGAAGCTCCTATTTCTCAAGTGATGAATCCTTCGCTATGATCAGGGGGTAGGCCATTTATTTTTCTTGCCCCACCTACCATTGGACTTAAACTTATCTGGAGTAGATGATATATATATATATATATATACTGTCAGTTTCGGTATGACTCGCATACTTTTTGCCCATGACACACACTGTGCTGTTAAATTTCTACTGCAGATCTCCTAAAACTATTGTCAAGTTTGAAATGATCTTGTTCACTCCTACACGGCATGGCGGCCAAACCAAAACAATAATTATACAATGAGCCCAGGATGGACTCCATGGAAAAGTAATTGGGACATAGACACTGACTATCTCAGTACATAGCTACAGAGTGCATGAAGGGGCATATTCGTTCCTGTGGACACCTAGCCTTTTGACTTCAGTTCTACTTTGGCTTTCCTCTAGAACTCTAGAACATGACTGTACATGTTAATGAGCCCCTGATGGTACTCTGATGCATTTGATATATGGCATGTACTGGTTTAATCAAACTACGTATATATTTTTTACCAGTGGGAAATTATAAATATATCTAGCATAGCATAAGCATACTGGAAATAATTATCAGGAATATGGTGGTGAGTTCATTTTTTGCAATTTAAATTGAGCAAAATCTGATTACGGGTCGAAAATCTTACCGCTAGAAATGTTGAAACCTTTATTGCATACTGCTTAATTAAAAATTCTGCTTAATTCAAATTTAGCTGTGAAAAGTCCATCCTGAGCCCCATGCCTGGGTCTGTTTAAAGGGTTCGTCCAGATAACTGCATACAATTGACCTGGATTTAGATTATGCAATTAAGAGGTTCAACAAGTCTTGTTGATTTCAGGGGTCATATAGGACTGACGATGTTGGGTGCGATGCAGGTGTCGAGGTACGGTGATCTGGCTAACTACATGATACCTGTAAGTCCTACACTATCTGGAGGTGAAACGATTAGTCAAATGTATTTGCATTGTTTCAACATCTTGAATTGCCAAGCCCTGTAGAGCTTCCGATGATTGACCTGGGTGTTGCTGTGCACACCCCAGGACATGAAAAGAATTGAGGGCCTCAGCTCATCGGACAGCTTATTGTAAGAAGCCACCTGTTGTAAAAAGAGATAGGACCCCAGATGTGAAAAGAAATAGGAGACAAAGTCTTGATCATGGTTCATACGCCTCCTGGAAAGTCCTTAAAACTCCGGGAATTTAATTGCTAAACTGGAAAGTCCTGGAAAATGCTTAAAAATGAAGTTAAACTCCTGGAAACTCCAGGAAGATCTACACTTTTCTCTTCTGGGAGAACCAGCAATCTGATGCCACGCATTACTTTGCCAAAATTTGTTCCTAAGCTTCTTTAATTCGCTCATCTTTGTTGTGAGTTATTGTACTAAAAACTCATGAAAAATTCAAATTATTGACCTGGAAAGTCCTGGAAAACTCCTGGAATTTATTTCTTTCGTAAGTGTATGAACCCTGCTTGATATGCCTGAAATACTGTTGAAAATGACATTAAATCATGTTCACTCACACATGAATATTTAAATGGAGATATAGTATTCAAACTTTCCAGATTGTCCCCAAACTGTGTGTATTGCAACAACAAACTGAGTTGCTTTATGACTGTGGTCAGTCAAAATGATAAGTCAATGGTGCTCGCAATCTTGAAGTAATCTAATTCAACTGTTAACTTGATAGTATTATCAACTACAAATAAAATAGGATTCCAATAAGATTAAAATGTTGCAGCAACATGTGTGTGCGATGATCACAATATACAGTGACAGTTCATATCGGACCTTCTTCCCAGATTATTGACCCCATCTCCAATTGATTGATAAAAAGTCTTGACCCCCTTCCATTCCCTGTATGTCAGCTCAAAAGGTCAAACGTTTACTTCATGAAGATAGATGATAACCAAAACCCTTTTTTTTCTGATCTTATGTTAGGACAAGCCCCTTGCTAGCATTTCTGGAGAGGAGAGGTTGGGGGGGTATTATTGAATTAATTGCAAAGCAATTGTGGTGAATTATTGAGAATGACATAAGCCTTGAGTGAATGTTATCTTAGCATTGTGACAAAAATCATGTGATGGTACCAATGTCACATTAAACGAAAACGTCAGTGTCCATAGAGCCTCGCTTTCTGGTACAAATATGATAGCACCGTGCAGCAACTTCGCAAAGTAAACATATCCAAAATGATCACATCGAATAGATTTTTTTCGTGAAACACCTTATTTCATGGAGCATTTATATAGTGCAAATTTCCGAAGAAAAAGAAAAAGTATGTTGAGGAGACTTTTCCTTTTAGATGAATTATTCTTTGTTGCCGTGCAGGGTAAACTGGTGAAAGGCATGGGTGGTGCGATGGACCTGGTTTCCAGTCCCGGCTCTAAGGTGGTCATCACAATGGAACACACTGCCAAGGTATGTTACGATATAGCATTGTATAGTGACAAGACACACATCTCACTCACATTAGCTCCCACAATTTGTAACTACATATGTATTCTATTGTTATTTTTATAGTAGGTTTGATGAGGACTTGCTAATGAAAAGCCAATTTCGTTCATGGTGTGGATGAAAGACAGACCATACAACAGTACTATACACACATCTGATTTCCCCATTCTAATAGGACTGTGTTAACTATCTCCTATCTGCTTAGGGAGTTTCTTGAAAATGTGTTCTTGATAGGAATGGCATATGCCGGTTATCCAAATGGCATACACCATGCCCAGTTTGGTGTTCTGATCTGCATGGAAAGGATTTCCAATTGGAATGGCATATGCCATTCCCCCCTGGTCATTGCATGGTATGGCATAAGCATCCTTTGTCTGCCGAGTTCCAAAAAGTATGCCATGGAGTTCCTAGGAGTTCCAAGTCGGCGCACCATGCCACCCTGATTGGAATGCCTTATGCCAGTTTCTAGCATAATCCAATTTCAAGAAGCTCCCATGGCGCTGCAAACAAGCATTTCGTGACAAGGAAGCATTTCTGCCATAAACATGTTTTGTTCACGGTCGCTGTGAATTGTTCACGGTTGCTGTGAATTGTTCACGGTCGTTGTGAATTGTTCACGGTCACTGAACTGCTTTGTCTGCACTCGCTGGACTAACATGACTTTGCTCACAATCATCCTCAATTATGCAGGTCTGTATAGCTGTGTACCTCCGTACCAGGCCCTGCAGACAGATTAGAGCTGTACAGTTATTACTGGAACTGCCCGTTTAAAATACCAGCCAATAAAATATCAGCCAATAAACGGACGGCATTTTGGGGTACCGTAATACACAACCTTCAAACTCTTTGAAATCCGAGAGGAAACAACATGGGGGCGTCTCTTAAGTCGAAACATTCAGGAATATGAACATCTGACTTAAAAGAAACCAGAAGAAGGTGATGAAATATACGACACATTGCCTGGCAATTCGTTCAAATAAGGCCATGTTCAGATAGGTCCTAAAGCCATGAATGCGCTCCGGAATATTTCCGATTGTAGTGGCTGGTATTCGTTGTGGTGTACAAGCTATCCGCCATGACTCGGATTTGATATATGAACCCTGACTTGAGATGATGCTCACATTGGGTTCAGCAGTCTATTGTTCTTTTCGCACGCTCTTCGGACAGCGTTGAAAGTATGTGGTGATCCTAACAGAGCATTGCACAGCCTTTACCCTATTTCTTCTAATTATTCAGACATTTAAAACTTATCTTCAAGATACTGTGGGGAGAAATTCTGCAAACATTCTACAAATTTTGCTAGCTATCTTCGCAGTTCTTGGGATAAATAACATATCCATGTCACAGAATTTAGCGTCAGTTGACATAAAGATGGATTTTTTCTGCTTCAAAGTCTGAAAAGGCTGTTCGAAAAATTAGAAGAAATAGGGTAGTTCGCCTTTTATCCGCTTAACATTCTCGAGCTTCGTCACATTTATGGCACAATGGTATGTTTGTCTCAAAATCCTGGCTTTCATTGTTGCTAAGCATTGCCCATCGCTTTGTATTTTGCGTACATTAGAACAAACTTGTGTGAAGAAGCCACTATCCCTGTATGATGTATTTTGGGATCATGTACGTTGATCTCTCTGTTGTTGTTAGAATTGGCTAACTCCCTCTTCCCGTTAATTTAAGAACTCAAGATTATGTATGGGTTGAGTGAAGCCGGAGGTCTCCATGTAGTCTATACAGGCATGAAAGGACATTATGTAGCTCCCCTATCAAACCAAATAGGTATCGCCCCTCATCCTTTCAGTTTGACTTGAACCATGAGGATTGGACCAGTCTATTTATTCTAATTTGAGGGTAAAGTGAAAATATCAAGTTGCAGGTTCACTATACATGTACAGTACCTGAAATTACTTGTATATTCCAAATTTTCTCATTTCAGGGAGGGAAACATAAGATCTTTGAGGAGTGTTCTCTACCTCTGACTGGAAAGAGATGTGTCGATATGATCATTACAGAAAAGGTATGTCAGTCCACCCTAATTTCCTTCTTACATCCTCTTATCTGTCTGCAAATCTACAATCCACAGAGTTTTAATAATGTGGACACTGGCAACTCTCTTACACCTTTTATATGAAGTTGTTCTCTTTTACACATTAGTACAGCTGAAAAGAATGACAATATTTTTTATATTAGTGGTACTAATCTAATAGTATTCAAACATTCACTTACCTCACCTATCACAACAACAACAAGTAGTCATGTTGACGTACTGCAGTACTGCAATATTCTGACTAGCTCTTGTATTTATACTTGAATACAAAGACAGTGATGTTACGGATATCAAAACTAAGATGTTAAAGTGTAATTGTGGTACTGTTGCAAATTTACATCATATTCAAGATAATCTTCCAAATGATAGTATTTATATGCTGTTTCTTGTCTTATGACTAACAATTTCAGTGTTCTAAGTGTTATTGTAGTGCACAGCATTGCAAGCATGTTCGAACTTGTGACGTTATTATGAAACGATTAACCATGTGGCAATGCTACATTGTCACAAATCTGTTCCATTCTCTACATTGTCACGACATCTCACAGTCAGTGCAGGAGGCTCGAAGTATGACGTTGTTAACATCATTTCTGATGTTAAAATTTCTGACATGAAAAGGGACATCACTCCTACTGCAGAAAACTGCTTGGGAGTCCTGTGGGACAGAATATGATTGAAATGTTTAGAAAAAAACTTCATTATGTTCTGTTATTACAACGTTTTATTATTACAACATTATACTGAATATGACGTACACTTAGTAACACAAGTACCACAGTTACACTTCTAATATCGTCAAAGCATTCAATCGTGTTCAGCTCTGAAGAATATAAAGTTTGAAAGTGCCGACATTTTGTCGATTCGACCATGTGTGTTCACAGTTGTTTGTTCCTTCTAGACCTATAGCTTGGTTATTGGTTGCATATGGTAACCATATTTCTTAAACTACTGGTAAGCAAGTTCCGAAAGTGACATTCAATTACCGGTAGACACAAAGTTAATGAAATGCAAGACAATCCAAAGCCTAAATATCATAGAAAAGAGGATGTGGTATTATTTGTCCATCTAATTATCTATAAATAACTGCATCACATCATCAAAGCTCATTTCCAAATGGGTTCTTTTCACATTTATCCTTGGGCAACTGAATGCTGTCTTACCCTCGTATCGGCGACATGTACACAGCAGGTGGGACACTGTTTGAGCTTCGGTTCATTCTCATGATCACTGCCCTGTGTTTATAACATGGAGCAGGTTATTCAACTATTGATAACTGGTGTAAATATGATGACATGGATCAAATATTCATACTGTTCCAAAAGGGGATCTTAAGGAACTTTAGGTCGAAAGTATACCAGTTATCACTGATTAAGAATATATTCTGGGTTAAAGTTTTTTGGTCAGCCAGTGTTGGTGTACTGCCCGCTACCATCGAGGCGAGTCAGCCTTGTACGTGATTAACTTGAACTATATTGCAAATTGTCCACTTGTATTTATCACCAGTTTGTCAAACTCTCTTAACTGTACTCTGTCGAACCGTGAGCAGATCCTGGGCCTTTACATTCATCCAGCATCGCTGGCCAATTTGAGCGATACTAGGTGACAAATAATCATACAGGATTTGCTGGCAAAACCACAATTGATCTTTAACCACTCACCTGTCATTTGTCATCTCTCTAAGCTGAACTCGTAATTTGCTGTAGCACGTGCATCTGATGTAACCATGGCGATGAATCTGGCGATAATCGGCAATGCGTTTTTTCGCCGCTTCGCTTGACATCTTCTATTATCGGTATCACCGGATAATCGATGTTAAATCTGTCTCACTCAGTCCTATTCTGAGAGGCATTATTATAGGCTGGCCCATTCACCAATCTCAATTTCTTTTGAGGAAATAAATATATTATTTTAACCACTCACCCCGGTATATAAATTGGAGAATTTCCATAAACACCCTTGTGAACCCCATGTGCAATTTATCGTATTCTTTGCTAATACAGTAATTCTTTCTCACTACAGTAATGTAAATGTCATAATACAATTTAAATGTTCAGTTGATGGACAAGAGAAATCATCGTATGTTCTCCATCATTTGCATAAATTAAGTATTGAAAAAATGCCAAAACAGTAGGCAAAATTTGATGGCAGTGTCTAGTTAGGTATATTATGGCCAAGAAATTTGTGCCCTAAACTTCTACTTCTTACAATATCTCATTCTCTAACTTTCGGCCTTTCCATATAAGTACCGACTTCGAGCAGTGAATCACTCTCGTATAATACGAACAACTTGGTAAATATTTCAATATTTGGCAGATGACTTTTTCGTGAAGACATGAAGTCATCTTCTCTTAAACTAAGAAATAACATGTGCACGTGGTTGAAAAAACCAGAAAGAAAATATGGACTGTTTTTTTATCTCATATTCTTTTCTCTTATTTTATCGTCATCAGTGTGTATTCAATGTGGACCCAGACAGGGGACTGGTTCTAACAGAGCTTGCTGATGGTGTCACCATTGATGAAGTCAGAGAGGCGACTGGTTGCCAATTTGAGGTATGTCTATAGATCTTTGACAACCTCCCCCTCCCTTCCCCCCCCCCATCTTTATGTGTTTGTAACTTTCTTTCAACATACATTAAAGAGATTTTTTGCATTTCTTCATATTCACCGGTGGACGAGCGGATCAGATTTTCATGCTGTTACATATATAGGGAAGGTGTAAAAAGGCTGAACATTTTATACCGCATGCTAAGCATATCCAGTAGAACAATTCCATCTTGCTTTCTCGACTGTGTTGGAACTGACCGATGTGCACTCTGGAACAATTCTGAGTTCTATCATACATTATAGAACTCATCCACTGTATTTCCTCTCCCTAACTTATCAAAAGATATAATGAAGAGGTCCTTCTTGATTGATTGATTGATAACTTTATTTAAAATCGGAAATCTTATACAACATTTAACAAGTAGCCGGTAGCTAGTCAATCTGACATCAGATAAAAATCAACACACATGGATAAAAATTAACTTTGAATAAAAACATTACAATAAGACAATACCTGTATATATTAGCAAATATTGAACTCAGTTTTTATTGTCGTCGCCATGTAAGTCCGTCCATGCGTCCGTCCGTTACCGCATTTTAGGCAAAACCGCTTGAGACACAACCACCAAATTTTCAACACTTATTTATATAGTGCTAAGTCAGACGCCTATCGAGAATGGCTTCCCTCGGCCAATATTTTACAGAATTCTGCCCCTTTACAGATTTATTAGTTTCTATTTCTGTCCTATATGCCTGAATGTAACCAACTATATCTGCAGAACTGTGTTCAGTATAGCTACTATATTTTGGAAACTTATTTATATTGTTGTATTCTACAACCCAACAAAGGATTACTCGCCTCGGCTTATGGAGTTATGCCCCTTTCGGATGTAATAATCTTCGATTTTGTTAGCTGTAGCTGAATGTACAAGTTATATCTGCAGATCCGTGTTCGGTACAGCTTATTCGTCTTGGTTCTTATTTCACAGAGTGCTAAGTCAGACGCCAATCGAAAGTGGCTCCCCTCAGCCCATATTTTACAGAGTTATGCCCCTTTACAGATATATTAATTTCTATTTCTGTCCTATATGCCTGAATAACCAACTATATCTGCAGAACTGTGTTCGATATAGCTACTATATTTTGGAAACTTATTTATATTCCTGTATTCTACAAGCCAACAAAGGATTACTCGCCTCGGCTTATGGAGTTATGCTCCTTTCAGATGTAATAATCTCCGATTTTGCTATCTGTAGTTGAATGTAGAAGTTATATCTGCAGATCCGTGTTCGGTACAGCTTATTCATCTTGGTTCTTATTTTACAGTAGTGCTAAGTCAGACGACTATCGAAAGTGGCGCCCCTCGGCCCATACTTTACAGAGTTATGCCCCTTTACTGATATATTAATTTCTATTTCTGTCCTATATGCCTGAATGTAACCAACTATATCTGCAGAACTGTGTTCGGTATAGCTACTATGTTTTGGAAACTTATTGTTGTATTCTACAAGCCAACACAGGATTACTTGCCTTTGCTTATGGAGTTATGCTCCTTTCGGATGTAATAATCTCTGATTTTGTTATCTGTAGCTGAATGTACAAGTTATATCTGCAGATCCGTGTTCGGTACAGCTTATTTTTCTCGGTTCTTATTTTACAGAGTGCTAAAGTCAGACTCCTATCGAAAGTGGCACCCCCCGACCCATATTTTACAAAGTTATGCCCCTTTACAGATATATAATTTTTCTATTTCTGTCCTATATGCCTGAATGTAACCAACTACCGGTATATCTTGATCATCCCACATAGAACTATCTCTTCCCCAATTCACACTACACATGGGTCTTAATCACTTGGGGAAAGCCGAGGGGTTTTGATTAGATCAATCTCATGTTCTTAAATGGATAGTTCTTTTCATATGCCCTTCAGATGAGGTCGTATAATGCGATAGTGAGTTCTGTCCATCTGTCTGTGTGTCCATTAACTTTTGCAAGTTGTGTGAAATCCCCAGTTCCATGTTATAGATTGGTACCAAACGTTGGGTATACCGCATCCATGGAAAAAATTCATTTTGAGGTCTAAACATCAAGGGTCAAGTTCACTGTTATCAAAATTGGTGACTCATTGAAAATTGCAGTTGCGTTTATGGTTAAAAGTATGGCTATCTGTCTGTCCATCTTTTCAACAATTATTGCCAGGCTTCCCAATTTAGTTTACCATACACCCCTGATTCCGTATGAAGAATGAAACTTTTTCGGCATTTTGACACCCTCCTCTACATCCTAAATTTTTATTTTTTTGATTTTGATTTTGATTTTTTTGAACTACATGGAAACAACATGTATACAAACATATTCCACCTGCAGATGACTTGACTAGATTTCCACTCTGTTACATGAGCTTAGTGATTTTCAGGCTTTTAACATTTCTTCAGTCTTTTCCTATTTTTGAACAGCTTTATGGACACCTAAAATCAGTGTCTGCTATGACTCCATATTATGAAAATATGAACTGGCCTAGCTTCCTGGAAATATGCATTTTTGCTGCTCAGATGAGCAAATAAAAACCCCATGCCTGCCTTTAGAACTTTGAACTGAAATTCTCTACGCCTGCCTTGTACCCTTAAAACAGTGGATTAATTTCCTCTACGTGATGGCTGTACATGGCTAGTTACACATGTCCAGCTAATCATATCGTAGTTAGTTATATTGTCGCTATATGGCCAAAATATTCCTGAATGCGACATTAAACTCACTCACTCGCTGATCTCCCAGTTACTAGACACTAAAACGGTTCCTGCAAAACCAGTCCGTAATGGAGGGTTTGTACTAAGTTTCAAGTATTTGCTGCTGTCTACGTTCTACTTCACTTTGTTAACCACAACAAGCTGTTTGTATTTTGTAGATCTCACCTGATGTCAAACCTATGGGAAGTGTTTGAGATGTCTTCAAGTTGTGTGGTGTGTGACTTTTCAATGCGAGTGGAACTTCCATGAAAACCACAGAAGCCAAACTTGCCTCGACATTGAATAAGATAATGCTACGCAGAGAAACGACAAAGTATTATATTGTATATAAAAAGATATTCTACAGGGATTTATATAAAACTGATCAGTTTGAGTTGTAGGAGGGGTCTGGGGTAATAGAACAAGACCTGTACATACAATTGTAG
This sequence comes from Hanleya hanleyi, assembly GCA_036873755.1. Taxonomy (NCBI): domain Eukaryota; kingdom Metazoa; phylum Mollusca; class Polyplacophora; order Lepidopleurida; family Hanleyidae; genus Hanleya; species Hanleya hanleyi. The sequence continues at coordinate 86,201 of JAVTVY010023640.1, forward strand.
ATACCTATATTGCATGTAAATAAGAACTGGACTTGAAGTAGCAAAGTTTCATTGCTTATCACCTCCCTCATAGGTATGCTGCAAGCCTGTTCTATGATTGTTGCTCACTCACTTTTAGTCTTGCCCCCTTCCTGGCATGATGTTTGGTGAGAGAATGGAATAAAGAATATAAATCAACCTATATGGTCGACGAAATCATTACGTTGCAATGGAAATTTTGAGTTTACTTCACTGTCGACCCCCTTTGCAAATACATGTTGGATAATCAAAACTCAGTGTTGATGGGTCCTTCTATACATAGTTCTGGGCTACGTGTTCGCTTTAGTACTCGTTTTGGTTATCCACCATGTTCATGTGACTGCGCTGAAGTATGGCATCGAAGTAAATTCAAATTTTCCACTGAAAGATGACCATTCTCTTAACAAAAATCAGGCCAAGGAGTATGCAAAGCTAAAAGTAAGTGCTCCATAATCATATTTGTATTACTGACATGAGAAAGAAAAGGCTTGCGGCATAGCTAAGAGGGAGGCGAGCAGCTATGAAACTTAGCTACATCGGAAGGTGAGAAGGATGGAGTTTTTCAGACTGGAGATCTCTCACATGCTTAGCATTTGTAAAAATTTGCTAACATTGGTAGGTTCTGAGCTCTGCTGACAGATCCCCCCTCCTCTACATACAAGGAGTCATGTGATGGGCAAGAATCTCACTGAGAGGGGGGGTATTCCCTCTCTCAAATTGTCTATTTCAATTTCAGTCGTAGATACCAGGTCCTTTGATTGGGTCTTGCTCTGCACAAAAACAAGGATTGATTATAAACTGAATTTTTAGCATTTTGTGTCTAGGGTGTATGCAAGTACATCCAGTGAGTAGATAAAGTTATACTATAATATTTACACTATATAAATTCTTACATATATGTCATTGATGCAAGCATCAGTGGCTCAAATTTTTGAATCAGGATGATGAGAATGGTTATGGTTTTATTTTCGGGTGATGTGAAATGTTTTGAGTTTTCAGATTATATTTTGTCCAAAAAAAACCCATGTTATTTGTTTTGACTGCCTGGTATCATTTGTAGGGTTTAATCATGTTTTGGTCGCATTGTATATGTGTTGAAATTTAATTTGAAAATCAACAATGATGATCATGTAATATCTGACCAGGGTTCAACTTTACTGTCAAGGATCAAAGAACAAATTTAACAAGAGGGCTGTTCAGCCAATCAGAGGAAGTTTATTTAATATTTATCCAATCAAAGCTAATGTTATAAAAATGCAGCTTGGCCAATCAGAGCAAGTGGTGTATCAATAGCAGCCTCAATAATAGCCAGTCTGGGCAATTGTACAATAGCAGCTCCGCTGTAATAACCACATACATGATGTGCCGCTAAACCCTATCTGGGCTGAGTGATTTGAGGTGTCCACAGCCTGGGAGGACGCAAAGTGTTTTCGCTGTCCCTAAGGCTAGAGTGCTTAAACTTACCGCACTTTATCTTTTGGCCAAGCTCTACTAGAAAATGTCAAATAATAGAAGATACTGCCATGATGTCACAGTGCGGTCATTTAAAAAAAAAAAACTGTTTTTCTCTCAGATTTTTTTATTTATGTGTTTTCTTCACAAAAACTGCATGATAAATTAGTAAATAATAATCGGATGTGAAATAAAATAGCATTTGTCCACTTTTTCTCTCAGAAAAGCAGGAATTTTGAAGAGAAATGATGAAAACATCTGTCAGTTTTTCTGGTACCCCATGGTCTCTATCTTGAATTTACCCTTGATCCTCTGCTTGAGGAGCAAATGTGTTCAAAATGACCATGATATGATAAACTACAAATATCCCCCCCCCCCCACCACCGCCCAGGCCAGGTATGGATGAGGGCTTGTGATATATCTGAGTATTTTCACACACAGAGATTTTAACATGAGAACAATGAACACGATCAACACACATGTATATAGTGAGATTGACAGCTACATGTATGAAGTTAGTCCAATTTAAATTTCATAAAATGGTTTATATTTTGAGTATTTTCAAATTTTACTTTAAATTCTTAACTTTGCAGAGTTGAACAACATTTCAACAAGATATCTGTGCCTCAGTCTTTCAAACTTTGGCCCAGTTTTTTTTTCTGTGGAATTTTGTGTATTTTTGAATTGAATAAAATTGGATAAAATGTGATGGTCACTCGTTAAAAATTTAATATGTCAGCAGCCAGAACAACATTTAAAAAACTGTGACACCCTTTTTTCTCTACCAAGCTCAATATAACCATGTCAAATTCCAAACTCCCATGGTGGATAATTTTGAAAAATAAACAGTTTTACTAACAAAACTGGAGAAATCCTGTAGCGATGAACAAAATAGGGCTGAGGCCGTCCACAATAATATTTGTGTTTCCGGTAACCAACATTGCAGTGTGACTAACTTCACAGGACCTACGAAGTAGGGTTTGATATGATTTAAGTGTGTACTCGAGAGATGACTTGGGGGCCCTATGTGCTACCGTGAGAGAATTTGTATAGCAGTCTCTAATTGACAGTGGGTACTATTAACTTTCCTAGATGTCACCGCTGGTGAGTCATTAGCGTAGCAACTATTATCACCCTCAGTTCCTATTACCCTGGACACTTATCAGCCCAGCAGTAAAGCACGAGGTCACCCATCCAAGTCTTGACCAGGCTCAAAGTCGCTTAACTTCGGTGATTTTACAAGAAGCGGTGGGTCCAACGTGATATGCCGTATCAGGGAACCTTCAAAAGTCACAGTGAAACATACAGCCAAGGGTTTCCGATGGGTATGACTGCACTCACTGAGCCATCAATAAATAATAAAAAAAAATAATTATAAATCAAATTTCCATCAGAATTCGATCAGCTCAGAACTTGCTGGTAACAATGCCCTAATGCACGTTCATGCCAAATATCAAGGTTCTAATGTCAAAGGTTCTCCTTATTTTGCCGACGAAAGGATTCGGATGGACTCACTGACTGACTGATTACTACCGGACAATTTGCAGATGGTAGCCTACTTCGTAGGAACTTTGGAAAAATTAGGTAGGTTGGCTTTTCTTTTTCTTTTTTTTGTTGTCATATTTTTCACTTTTTGTATAGGATTTCATCGAGTACTGCTGAAAAAAAATAGAAATAGAAAAAGAAAAATGCCTACCCAAACTTTTTTATTGATTGCAAAATATATGGGTCGGTAGGGTTACTGGAAACAAAAATATTATTGTGGATGGCCTGATAGAGATGACCTCTCCTGTGTTTGTCTAAGACATGTATGAATTGCCAGCTTCGAGGGTCTCCACTCAGGCAGGCAAAAGTTTTGCCACTCTTAATAAGATTTTGGGGTCAAAATTGTGCCCAAGCAAACGTAATGGTATTCACCAAAATAATCTGACCTGGAGAAAGAATCGATATAATAGTTAGTACTGAGTAAATGTGCAATACAATTATTTTGGGTCAATTTTAAATCCAGGTGGGTTACAAGCCCTTAATCCGAATATGATGATCACTGTATTATGGTTCTAATATAAGTATACCACCCAGTAACACCCAGCCATGTCCAGTAGCGAAAATTTTGTGTCCAGTAGGAAAAGTTTACTGTCCAGTCACATCCAGTGCTCATAATGCAAATGTCCAGCCAATTTCAGTAGCATTTTCAGCCACCTGCTGTGGTTATGTATCAGGGACAAAGTACACAGTGGGGTCACTAAATGCAGTACTTTGAGATTAATGACCAGCATAAAAGGGGTTCCTGGAAAACAACAACAACTACCATCCAGAAGCAAATAATTCCATGTCGAGTTGAAATAGCTTTATGTTTAGGCTCCAACTGGGGTTCAAAAACTTACTTCTCAGTAGGACTTGATACTTTAAAGTTTTCTTTATTAAATTCAAACATATTTATCTATAGCTTCAGATCAGGGTCAATTTGAACTGATTTGACTTTGAGGTGAACTAAAAATATTAGTTCTGGGCTTCTAAAGTTTAACTTTTAATTTCAAATTTTAATTTATATTCAAATTTAAGTATTAAAAAAATTATTTCAAATTTCCCATTATTTTTAATTTAGACTTGATCAAATTCAATTTACAGTTAATGAATTTCAATGTAAAACTGAATTTTCATTAAAAAAACTGAAATTCCATAAGAATTAAGATTCAAGTTTAAATTAATTAAACATTCAAATTAATAAAATTTGCTTTCAAACTCAAGGTTTTTATTTCAGAATTGAATTTTGAACTTAGATCTCGAAATCACAATTTCCAGATGCTGGGTGTACAGTTATCTCTACTGGTCATGGCAAACTTTGCTGCTGGGCACGACTGGTGACTGACTATGCTACTGGACATCATAGGATGGTAACTTTTTTCTACTAAACTTGACTGGTCATGATTTTTTCGCTAGAGTTATGAGTGGATGTATGACTGGATGTCGCTGGACGTGAATAGTAGGACCCCTGTATTATACATATCTAACCATTGATGTGGTAGTTATCAGGTTGGGAAGAACTATCTATCTAGTATTAGAGATAAAAAATGTCACTTTTGTTTAATAACTTGATTTATTGAACATAACACTCCAAAATCTTTAAGCAAAAAAAAAATAAAAAAAATTTAGGCTGATATATTGTCAGATGTCTGATTTTTCCAACATGTCCAATGAAAGTGTGCATATAATCTAATTTTTAATAGAGAACAAAACTTGTGGTTTATTATTATGCAAATTAGATGGATGATAATTTGTTTTTCTAATACCATCCAATATATGTTCTATGGCAAATGTCTTTCAGTTAGTTGGATATATTCTTGGCTTTATTGGGGAAAACCAACCTTATGTACCTCCATATTAGAGAGGTAGTTCTCTATATCTGCTTTTAAATGTCTTGCAGTATTTTGTTATGTAACAGACCACAGACTGTCATACTACAGGTATTCCTTTCTTTGAAAATTTGGATATGTTGAAAGGAACCATGAATAGGGAAATGTTTTATTTGTTATGCGAAGAAGAATGAATTTTGACAGTTATCAAGGAGTCAGTGGATCAGGGGAATAACAAAAGAATGAATGCACAAGAGTAATTGATTTGTGATCAGCTAATCTCTTATTGACCCAAAACGTCGAGAATTTCTGGTGATGCTTTGACAGATGAGGAAAAAGGGGCTCAATCGGGGCTATTATATTGATGTATTCTTAAACATGTATAATTCAACATATGATTAAGCAGACTTGTGATAACTTCGTAGATGCATCTATGGTACACCTGGGATACAATATGACGGTTAGGATATCCTCAGGTTTGCCTCAATGGGCCTTTCCCAATTTAATTCTCAGACAAAGGTTTGACCCTAGCACACCGATGGGTGCATTGTAGTGTGACTCTTAGCTTAAATTTGTGGTTCATACTTTTCCTCTACTGCCTATGCGTACAGCAATGGGAAATATTTTTAACTATTGATATAAAACTGTTGTTAATATTGTAAATATGCATCAGGTTATACAACTATTCCAAGAAAGGACCATTATGCTTACAGTACTGATAATGTTGGCAACCTCAAGTCGAAAATAGTCCAGCTATCACTGATTGCAAATATTCCCCATACTGTAGGCATGGGCAGGAGAGAAAAAGTATGAACCACAAATTTATGCTTGGAGTCTTAGTATCTGTGAAATGGGGTTGATGTGAACAGCCAGATTTTAATACGGGTAACCACATGTAGATCTTTTCCTCCACAATACTTTAGGAGAAAATTATGTAAATCAAGAATAAAAAGATTGGTTATGATGTGACTAATTAGTGAAGGATCGTTAGAGTTAAATTCACTAATCACATGCCCTATAGGTAATTCAGTTACACAAGATCATTTCATATATTAATCCAATGTTATCCAGTGGCAATTATGACTGTTCACATCTCTTTCATCGAGTTTAACATCTGACCCAGGTTAAATATGAACAAACTCTATACCATCCTGGGGGGCCACCACTGTTTTGACTCCGGTATTTGAATCATCTGCCAAACAGTTTGAGAATTTATCTGATTATCGGTATTTGTAAATTTGTGAAGAAAGATGTGTGTAGTGTCTTAACAAATCATTTATTAAAATAAAATCTGGTCGAACAATGCAATATTGTGTTGGTTTTTATACTCCCATCAACAGACAAGGTCCTATATTGTGATCATGCTTTCTGTTCGTCTATCATCCATCTATTAACTTTTCTTGTTCATGTGATGTCTCCAATACCAGGTTATGGATTGGTACCAAACTTTGGAGGTCAAAGGGGCAAAAGCATTTGAGCTAGAAAATCTGCAAAAATGGAAAATCTCCTGTTTCAGGTTATGGATTGGTACCAAACATTGAATATACCTTGCTCATGAAGCAAAGAAGAGCTCTATTTTTATTTTGGGTCAAAAGACCATGAAAAAATGAAATGCATGTGTTGAGGTCAAGGTCACTTTGCCAAAAATATAAAAAAAAATGGAAAATTTCTGTTTCAAGCAAGTTGTGGATTGGTTCACATGTTTTGTGTATGCCTTGCTCACAAGGTCAAAGGTCAAGTCACATATGCCAGAAACTAAATATTGTGGATTATGATCAAATTTCAAGTATGACTCGAACTCATGACAAGCAAGAAGCCTATGGATTGAGTATAGTCAGCCCAAATTTAACAAGATCCATTTCGTTCTTCGTCTATTGCAGTATCAACAACTTTACTTTCATTTCATTTGCTTCCATTTCATTTGCTTCAACGAAATCATAACTGACCTAGTTTTCTGTTCGGGATGAGGTAGAAGTGAAAAGTGCTAAAACTTGTGAAGAATGTGACGGATCTTGTTAAATTTGGGCTGACAATGAAGGGAAATTATTCATTAATAAATAAATGTTGAGTGTTGTAGAACGGCCGAATATTTTTTTATTTGATATTCAGTGGGATGTGGTGGCTCTCAATTTTTTTTTTTTTTTTTTTTGTATGGGAAAGAACTCTGATCCGAGCCAGACAATCTCTCAAAAATTATCCTTCGTCTGGCGTGAAGGGTCATAGGAAGCTCGGACTAGAGTATATGTAATGTATTAAGAGTTCCATCAGAGCCCATCTTACCGAGCTAAGGGAATATAACATTTCATTAGATTGTTACCCTTAGCAGGTTGACCTAATTTCACCTTGTATTTGACCCTATTCTAGTTCCGCAAAGCCTTATGTCGAATGACCACCCCGTTAATATAAAGCCAATGAAATTATCTTGTTTTAAATATTTTTCTGGTAAGGGGACAACCTGTAACCATCTGGGTCATCTATACGCATCTTATGGATGGCGAAGAGTACGCAAATGGTAAGGGGACAGCCTAGTAGAGAGGGGCACGACTGTGGGCTAGTATGGGAGATGAGACCGAAGTTGTGGAAATTATCTCTCCCACTCCTGATGTATACTTGTTTGGTCTTTCTTAAGAAGATCGATTGTACAAACGGCCTGAAATATTGAAAGAAATAAAATCGGGGATAGTCCACACAAACGGTAGTGTTTCTAGATTGTGATGGGATACTTCGATGCCCCCCAAGGGTTGAAGGCGTATCTTCGTTAAATGAATTTGAGTGTGCCCATCACGGGACCCATGGAGCCAATCGGCTATGACCTTTCGGACACACTCTAATATACCCTGATAACGCCTGTTACTGCATGGCTATGAGCAGAAGAAAAACGTTTGATCGTGCCATGCATTCGAATGATTTCTTACTTATCTATGCCCCAGGCTCTCACCACTTCAGTGATAACCACATAAACTATTGTGCTTTGGGAAAGGAAAATGGTTAGACTCTGTGGTTTCACGAGAGGACAAAGCAGTTTGCTCCTGTTTAGTAGCATACCAGGCCCCCACATTCTCGTTATGCAGAAACTAACCCAGATCCCTATGCCCCAGTTCATCAGAATCGGTCTCGCGCAAAGTGCGCTCCATTGGGAAGGGATGGTCCGCCAACTGGTCAACGTTAGCATTGCAGACCAACATGCATAACTTTCTTATACTGTGCAGCTATATGCTGATGGTTCATCCAAGGTTTCGCTATGGTTTCTGCACCACTTAACTGCGAAGAGGCACATATTCATTTGGAGCTAGGAGTTCCAAGAAGCAGAATCTGAGGCCCCAACTGTCCATATGCTAACGAAGCTAAAAATAATCATTGATTTGGGGAATCAAGGTTATTTCACTGATATGGTGACAGCCAGTTTACCCAGAGAGATCTCCGCCTCCCGTCAGCAAGTAACTGGCAAACTTTCACACATGCATCAGCGGGGTTCGAGACCCCATGCCGGTTCAGCAGTGTGAGGCTGGCGATCACCAGCGATTGGCCTTAGACCACTCGACCACCTAGGGCACTTATTGACTGGGTCCGTGGGGGAAGAAGACCAGCCTGGGGAAGAGTCCGTGCCAGCTACCCAATCGCCAAGACTTTGCTGGATGACCAAATCGAGATGCAGGGACCCTGATGGTTTGGTCATTGGTTGTCAAAGTGGCACCATACAGTGGATAATGTTGGTCATCCCTATGTCACTGAGAAGATCACGAAGGAGTGATCGACAACCAGAGGGCACCTGCACTTGAGGAAAATGTACATATATGGTACATTGGGAATACAACCAGATTCACCCACTGGGGAAGAGATTGCAGTTGACATCCTTGGGCCACTCCCGGAGACTGACCAAGCCAACGAACGTCCGCAATATTGTGATTGGTGATTT